>CBVK0101167403.1:0-16172 GCA_900067695.1 Picea abies
TGCATGGCCTTCCATACAGAGCTTCGTAGGGTGGCATTCCGATGGAGCTATGAAAACTGTTATTGTAGGAAAACTCTACCAAAGGTAGGTACTTCTCCCACTGGGTTTGATTATCCATGACATACATCCTGAGCATGTCTTCCATGACTTGATTTACTCTCTCGGTTTTCCCATCTGTTTCAAGATGATAATTTGTGCTTAAGTTTAACTGAGTCCCCAACGTTGACTGCAAACTTGTCCAAAACCTAGAAGTGAATCTAGAGTCCCTATCTGAAATGATCTTCTTAGGTATCTCATGCAAACAGATAACCTTGCTTACAAAAAAACATGCCACGTCAATGACATCGTAAGTGTCTCTAACCAAAATAAAATGAGCACTCTTGGTTAACTTACCCACTATCACAAGAATGGAATTATGCCTATGAGATGTGAGTGGAAACCCCACAACAAAATCCATAGAGATGACTTCCCACTTGAACATAGGAACATCATGTGGTTGTAGGAGTCCTGCCAAGTGATGGTGGTCAACTTTCACTTGTTGACACTCTAGGCACTTGGCGATGAAATGGACTACATCGTGCTTCATGCCTAGCCAGAAGAAAATATTCCTCATGTCTATGTACATATTCTTCACACCCAGATGTGCACAATAAAGTGCTCTATGGGCTTCCTTCAGTATGATGCTTCGAATATCCCCGTCTTCAGGGATGTACATCCTTCCCTGATATCTCAATAGTCCTCCCACTTCCAAACTATATCCTTCATACTTTGGATCTAACTGCCCCCCGCTCTGGAGGTTTGAAGTAACCTCTAAATACCAACTGTCTCCTTGGAGCTGCATCAACACATGTTCCCTCAGATTGACCTTCAAGGGTACCAAGGAGAATACACATGGTCTCCTACTCAAGGCATCTTCTACCACATTTTCCCTTCCCTTGATGTATGAAATACCAAAATCCTACTCACTCATTAACTCACTCCATTGCCTTTTCCTGGCATTCATATCTCTTTGAGTGAAGAGATGTTTTAAACTTTGATGTTCCATTTTAAGCTGAAAGTTTCGCCCCACAAGATAGTGTCTCCAAAGTTTCAAAGCTAGCATTACAGCTACCAATTCTAAATCATGAGTAGCATAAATTTCTTTGTGTTTCTTTAACTTCCTTGATGCATAAGCTATCGCTCCTCCATCCTGCATTAGCATGGACCCCAACCCTTGCTTCGAGGCATCCGTGCAGACTATGAAGTCCTTTTCCATATCTAACACTCATATAATTGGCGCACTAGTTAGTAACCTCTTAAGCTCGATGAATGCACTTTTACATTCTTCTTTCCATTCATACCTGACCCGCTTGCACTGTAAAGTGGTGATGGGTTTTTATATTTTGGAGAATCCTTCAACAAATCTCTGATAATAACCTGCTATCCCCATGAAGCTTCTCACCTCATGGGCATTTTTTGGCACTGGCCACTTCATAATGGCCTTTACCTTTTCTGGGTCCACAGAGATTCCTTCGACGGAAATGATATGACCTAAATAGTGAATCTCTTTCTGGAAGAAGGAACACTTTCACAACTTCCCATATATTTTATTCTCTCTAAGGCAGGACAACATTACTCGTAAGTGTTCCTCATGTTCTCTTTCATTCTTGGAATAGATGAGGATGTCATCTAGAAAGACTTGTACAAAATGGTCTAAGTACTTCTGGAATACGCCGTTGTTGAGGCTCATGAGTACTACTGGCGCATTGGTCAATCCGAAAGGTACTACGAAAAACTCGTAATGTCCAAACCGAGTTTGAAAGGCAGTTTTTGGGATATCACCTTCCTTAATCCTTAACTGATGATACCTGGATCACAAATCGATCTTTGAGAATACCACTGCTCCTTTCATCTGATCGAGGAGGTCATATATTCGTGGCATTGGGTACCTATTTTTCACTGTAGCACGATTCAAGTCCCTATAGTCTATACACAGTCATAAGGATCCATCCTTCTTCTTTACAAAAATTACCAATGCACCCCAAGGTGAAACACTGGGCCTTATTATCCCTAAGTCCAGTAACTCTTTTAACTGCATTTGCAATTCACAAAGTTTCGGCACTATCATCCGATATGGAGTCTTGAAAATTGGTTCTGCACCAGGTTTTAGATCAATAGTAAAATCAAGCTCCCTCTTAGGAGGTAACCCTGGTAACTCGTTCGAAAAAACATCCTTAAATTCTGACAATACCAGGTATTGATCCAATGAGAGTCCCTTCCTTTCATTCACTGCTTCCACTACATATAGTCGATGCCCTTACCTCAAGCATTACTTAACCTTCATAGTTGAGATAAAGCGTAATGACACCTTTCTCCGTACACCCTGGATCTCAACTGGTCTTCCTTGTTGACACAAAGCACCCTTTTTGCAAAACAATCTACCAAAGCTCAATGAGATTCTAACCAATCCATTCCAATGATTATGTCGTACGCCCTGAGAGTAGTGACGTATACCTTCAACTTGGTACTACACACTCCCAGGTCTACTATACAATTATCAACACTAGGTCCTACTGCTTGTTTTTCCCCCAAGGCCATCTCAACTTGTTTAAAGTCATCGCGCTCGTAGGCTGCCAACCCACTCTTTTCTATTGTAAATGGTGAAATGAAACTATCTGTCACACCATAATAAAATAAAATCTTAACATTGATATGATTTAGCGTACCTGATGACTCTACCACCGTGGATTGATGTTCGGCCTGATGATTATTAACCACTGTGTAAATCTGGTGGCTACTACTTGCTCTTCCCATTGGGGCCTTTCCTTCTCTATGCACGAATACTGATTGTAACTCTCGGAAGTCATGCTGGTAATGGGGTCCTCCACATCCCCAACATGTAACATAGGATTGAACTTGTGCACTATTATGTGACTGTCTCTGAAATGAGTTCCTTCCCCTGGAACCCCTGCCCCTACTAGTTGTTCCCTGAGATGGTCGTGGACTTGTCTGCAGTGTTGGCGATGAACGAGATGCTACACTCGCTGCCATTGAAATCCTTGTAGCTATTGTCCTTGGCGCGACTTTGTTACCATATGGTGGTGGCCTTGAGCCCCCTCCCCTAGGAAATGTCCTCAGGGCCTTCCCTACAAATCCAAGATGATGCAGAAATGTCGGTCTTGTACCCCCGATTAAGTTCATGTGTTCTTCCGCATAATGTGCATTTTCCACCGCCTCCGCTACTGAAGACGGTTTCCACATCCACACCATAGCTCTTATCTTAGGGTTCAATCCATAAACGAAGTGCTCTTCCTGTCATTGGTCATTATCCATATACGAAACATATTTGACCAGTTCCATAAATTTGATCTCATATTCTTCTACAGTTCTGTTTCCCTGTACCAAGGCATGAAATTCCCCTACCTATTGTTCCTCGTAGTATGTTGGTAGATATTTCCTTTAGAACCTCTCCTCGAAAATTTACCAAGATACTGTGTCTGGTGACGCAGGCACGAGTCACCTCTGACACCCGCTCACAAGATCGATCTAATCCCCTCTTCGAGCCGAATTAGCTCTTTGGACTCCCAATGGAATCCATGAGAATAGCCCAGTCCACAGGTCCTTTCTTCACCCGCACGGTCTTCTGCACCTGATCCCTCTCTTTCCCTAATGACAGTTTCAGGTTTTCGGGGTTTCGCTTTTCCCGTCGTCAATATTTCTTGCACTCTCGAATCCATGATCTCCGATGAGCCAATTCACCGATGCGCACCCCTTCTGGCCTTAGCCCCTCCTGGCTATGCCTTGGTCCACATGACCATTCTCACAAGACTGCAGCCTTATGTCATTTTTGACGTTTTGGGATTTCCAATGCCAAGATGCAATTGCCCTTTGGATCTGCGATCCTCCGATTCCCGACGTGCTCCAACTCCCGCTAGTCCCCTGGGCTAGTCTTTTGGGTCCACGTGATCACTAATTCACAAGACCGCAACCTTACCTCCTTTTGGGGCTTCGGGCTTTTCGTTTCCGAAATGCATAAACACTTTGTGCACGAGATCCCCGATATCCCGATACGCGATGTGACGTCAGTTGTCAACCCCTTTCGCCTTTAACACGATCAACGACCGTGATCGCCTATGAAATCAACGGTCCCTGACCTCCCTCGGGATTTCGGGGTTTCAAATGCCCAGACGCATTTTCTCTCGGGACTATCGATCTCTCAAATCTTGATACTCCGCTATGTCGACAGCTGGCCCCAAATGGCACTTCCCTCCTTGTCGCAATTTCGGGCTTCGCGATTCTGAAATTCCCAAACACCTTGTCACCAGGATTTCCGATATCCCGATGCACGATCTCTTGATGTGGCTCTCTTATTGGATCTCCTCTTCCAATGGCCTCGCTCACTGCCATGCGTCCTCTCCAGATGGACGGTCCAGATTGCCTCTCGCGATTTTGCATTTTCTGATGTCCCGAACACCTCGTCCTCAGGACTCGCGAAATGTCGATCTCCAATGCGCCGATATATTGACAGCTGACCCCTCGATGGCGCTTTCCTCCTTGTCGGAGTTTTGGACTTCGTGATTCCGACATGCCTAAACACCTTGTCACCAGGATTTCTGATATCCTGATGACCCCAACCGCCGATCAATGAATTCTTGTCGGGACTTTCCCTGATGGCTCCGATTGCTGCCACATGTCCTCCTCTGATGGATGGTCCCAACTTTTTTGACCTCAGGAACTCTGATTTCCCGATAGCCAATATACTGACGGTTGCTTGATCTCTGCCACGTGTCTCTACTAACGGACGATCCAGATCTTCCCAACGTTTTGAGACTTGAAGTGTCTCAACTTTCTTGTCCTCGTGACTTCCGATATGCCGATGGCTGAAGTCTCGATGGTAAACCTCGTGCAGCTCTTGTCCGATCTGACGGCTGACAGGTATCTACTCAAGATTTGACAGCCCAGATCTATTCTTTCTATGCCCTCCTCCAGAGGCTAAACTACGATCATCCTTTCCCGATCCAATGGCTGATGGGATTCTGTGTGAACATCCGATGGTCCACAATCTCCTCTTCTGTGTGCTTCTTTTGACACCTTCCTGGACATGAAAACCAACGGTCCAGATCTCTTTCCCGAGTCGATCCAATGGTTGTTTCTACTCCTCCTAAACTTTTGCGCACTTTCTTCCCAGACTTGGGACAAAATTCAAATTCCTCAAATTCCTCGACCTTTGTCTTCTCTTTTTCCTCTGCGAACTCCTCAACCTGAGTTCTCATTGCACGTATGAAAATGTTCCTCCTGAGATTTTACTCTCAAATCCCCAAGGGATTCTGTCCTTTCTTTCTTCTCCTGCTGATGGAGAATATAATGCCCTCCTGGCTATCCTTCTGCTCCAGCAACCTTTTGCTGAGCTTTATGGGTGTTCAACAACCTTGAGAAGGTTCCCTCAGTGGACCCTTCCTCACTTCCAGAACTCAAAGCGTTCTTTTCTTCTTGTGCCTACCTGCACACAGTCTCAATGCCCACCTGGCAGAGTTTACCTTTCACAGAACGTTCAACAGTTATGTCTTCTTTCATGCACTCCTTTCACTTGTTTGATGCCCTCCTGGAAGAGCTCTACATAACCCTCAATGACTCTATTTTCTTCTTCAAACTCTCAGCAGAGTTCTTCCTCAAATGCACCGCAGTGCATATGCTTAATGCCCACTTGGCAGAGCTTCACAGAATCCTCCACGATTCTGTTTGCAACTGTGTTCTCATACACAGCCTTGCCTCCAAGGTGTTCAACAACCTTGAGGTCTTCTTCCTCTGAGTTGTTGATTCCAGTTCCTGTGCCGCAGCACGTCCCTGTTTGAGCCCATAGAGTTCAAAAGTGCATCAGTGCACCGGTATTCAGAGTCCACAACACTCTGTCATGCCCTTCTGGCATGAAACCTCAAAGACCCTCAACTAAAATCAAACACAAGCTCCCTGCAAACATACAACCACAACATACATTTACAGAATAATAGAACACTCAATAGACACTCGCATAATACATAACTCATGCAGGAAAAACTGTTGTTTTGTATTAAAAATGGAAAAATACATGTTTATACAAGGGTGTTCCTGAGCATGGCCTGTAACAAGGTATCGGATCTTCTCTTCTCTATTCTCTACTCGCAGAACTCAACCTCCACTACAACAACTCTCAAAATGAGATATTCTAAATCTCTTTTACCTGAGGGGGCTCTCTGAGTGCTTCCCTCCAAATTCACCTACCCTATTCAATTACATTGAATGGGTTGTCTAGTCCAGAATCTGGATATAGATCTCAGCCATAAAAGCATTAAAGGCCGATCTACTCTATGCCTGCACAAAGGCACGGCTTCCTGGCTCAACAGCCTAAGAATTTAAATTACATTGAATTCAAATTTAGATGAGGTTGCACCTCTCTTCATTGTGCGATTTGAATTCGCAGACGTGTCTGGCTAGCTGGTTGGCTGATGTGGAGAGATGCTCCTGCATCATACTCCTCAACTACAAAATTATGAGATCCTACTCATGAGCTTCCCCTCTCAGCTGTTGGAAATTCTCCTGGATCCCAAACAAATATCTGGAGCTTCCCATCTCCTCCATCTTCTTGCTGCTGCTGTTGCTTCTGTGCTGCTACTGTTGCTTCCTTCTTCCTGTTCAGCCTCTCCTTGCTGACAGTATCTGCTGATCGGATCATCAACCCCATGATCTCTTTGATCACTTTGTCCAACTGCTCCCATGGATGTCTCTGCTCATGCAGTCTCCTCAGCTGTAAAAATTTTTGGCACATGAGCAGATCACCATGATCTCCCATGCCTCCTTCATCAGTTTCCAACTTCACCTGTTGGATGTGCATGCTCTGCACTTTCACCCTTTCTTCTAGGGCTTCAATCTGTTCATACAGATTAGCAAAACAAATGTTGTCTGCCTCTTCTTCTTCTGCTGCAAACTCCCCTGTTGCAGTTTCTTCAGCCTCTTGGCTGAAAATGTTGAGCCATTCCTCGGAATGCTCATCATCCTCTTCTGCTTCTTCCGCTGTCAGCTTCAGTGCTACAACTTTAGCTTCCTGGCCGAATATATTGAGACACTCCTCAGAATGCTCATTTTCTCCTTTGTCTTCTTCTTCTTGGGCAGTTTCAAACACCTGCTCCAATTCCTCCTTGACAGTCATAGCTGACTGTTCTACTATTGTTGCTGCATCATCTGCAACACAGACTTCCGCCTCCTCCTGGGCAAATGGTAGGAATACCTGAATTCCTCCAATCATCAGAAGATCTCTCATATCTTCCTTCTTGGTCAGCTGCACCTGTTGATCCAAAATCACCTATGAGTTTATGAGACTATCAGACAGTCTCATCTGTTTTGTCAACTCCTTGGGCTGATCAAAATTAACCTGCTCATCCCTGCCCACCTGGAAATATGGGATGCTTTCGCTTCTCTCCTGGCAGACTATGAGACCAACCGATCCCATCTTCATCAGCACTCCTTGCTAAATTGAACTCACCTCCGAGTCCATGAGACTTTCAGAAAGTCTCGTATTCTCATCTCTTCCCACCTGGCAATCCGATATGCTTCCGTTGTCCTCCTGGCAGTCTATGAGATCCCGCAGCGACCTCAACCCATTGCCCACCTGGAAGTTCTTGAGATCCTCAGCTGATCCCATTTCAATTTCAAAATCATCGAGACCTCTCCTAGTCTCTGGTTCACAGACATAAATAATCTTTTCCTTTATGGCCTTGAGGTTTTCAGCATGCCTCAACCACTTCCTCAATAGCCTACGCTGTCTCTTGACCATCAATTTCTTGACTGGCCATTTTTCTTTTACCTTCTTCATGGGCCACTCATACACCCATCTCGGCTTCTTATCCTGTCGCAGCTTCAATTTGAGCTCATCTATCCTCGCGTTCAGCTGCATATTCAACGCAATCCTTTCCATTTCCGCTCTTATATATGCGAGCTCTTCATCTATCCCTGCAAGCTTTTCTACCTTGCTCTTCCTCCCAGCATGCCTATGGTCTTCAGTAACCATGGTGTTGTCTTTGCATGCTTTCCTAGAAAACCTATTGTCACTCTACATCTCGAGTGTTTCCAGCTTCCCTTACAGTCCTCCTGACTACCTCCTTGATCGTTGCCTACCTACAAACAAATCCTTACAGAGTCCTCAGCAACTCTGTCTTCTTTCACCTGAAATATACAGATGAATTTCCTGCTCTAATACCACTTGACGCAGGCGCGAGTCACCTCCGACACCTGCTCACAGGATCGATCTAATCCCCTCTTCGAGCCGAATTAGCTCTTTGGACTCCCAATGGAATCCCTGAGAATAGCCCAGTCCACAGGTCCTTTCTTCACCCGCATGGCCTTCTGCACCTGACCCCTCTCTTTCCCTGATGACAGTTTCAGGTTTTTGGGGTTTCACTTTTCCCGTCATCAAGAGTTCTTGCACTCTCAAATCTGCGATCTTCGATGAGCCAATTCACCGATGCGCACCCCTTCTGGCCTTAGCCCCTCCTAGCTATGCCCTAGTCCACATGACTGTTCTCACAAGACTGCAGCCTTATGTCCTTTTCGGCATTTCAGGCTTTCCAATGCCAAGATGCAATTGCCCTTTGCATCTGCGATCCTCCGATTCCCGACGCACTCCAACTCCCGCTAGTCCCCTGGGCTAGTCTTTTGGGTCCACATGATCACTAATTCACAAGAACGCAGCCTTACCTCCTTTCGGGGCTTCGGGCTTCACGTTGCCGAAATGCATAAACACTTTGTGCATGGGATCCCCGATATCCCAATCCACGATGTGACATTAGCTGTCAACCCCTTTCGCCTTTAACATGATCAATAGCCATGATCGCCTATGAAATCAATGGTCTCTGACCTCCTTCGGGACATCAGGGTTTCAAATGCCTAGACGCATTTTCTCTCGGGACTGTCGATGTCTCAAATCCTGATCCTCCACTATGCCGACATCTGGCCCCAAATGGAACTTCCCTCCTTGTCGCAATTTCGGGCTTCGTTATTCCGAAATGCCCAAACACCTTGTCCCCAGGATTTCCGATATCCCGATGCATGATCTCCTGATGTGGCTCTCCTATCGGATCTCCTCTTCCGATGGCCTCACTCACTGCCACGCATCCTCTCTAGATGGACAATCCAGATCACCTCTCACGATTTCGCGACTTCTGATTTCCCGAACTCCTCATCCTCAGGACTCGCAAAATGCAGATCTCTGATGCGCCGATATATTGACAGTTGGCCCCTCGATGGCGCTTTCCTCCTTGTCGGGGTTTCGGACTTCGCAATTCTGAAATGCCCAAACACCTTGTCACCAGGATTTTCGATATCCCGATGACCCCAACCGCCGATCAATGACTTCCTGTTGGGACTTTCCCCGATGGCTCTGATTGCTACCACATGTCCTCCTCTGATGGACGGTCCTGATTTCTCTGGGATTTCGAGACTTGTGATGTCCCAACTTTTTTGACCTCAGGAACTTTGATTTCTCGATAGCCAATATACTGACGGTTCCTTGATCTCCGCCACGTGTCTCTGCTAATGGACGATCCAGATCTTCCTCGCATTTCGAGCCTTGAAGTGTCTCGACTTTCTTGTCCTCGTGACTTTTGATATGCCGATGGCTGAAGTCCCGATGGTAAACCTCGTGCAGCTCCTATCCGATCTGATGGCTGACGGGTATATACTCAATATTTGATGGCCCAGATCCATTCTTTCTGTGCGCTCCTCAAGAGGCTAAACTCTGATCATCCTCTCCCGATCCAACGGCTGACGGGATTCTGTGTGAACATCCAACGGTCCACAATCTCCTCTTCTGTGCACTTCTTCTGATTCCTTCCTGGATGTGAAAACCAACGGTCCAGATCTCTTTCCCCAGCCAATCCGACGGCTGTCCCTGCTCCTCCTGAACTTTTGCGCACTTTCTTCCCAGACTTGGGAGAAAATTCAAATTCCTCAAAGGCCTTGACCTTTGTCTTCTCTTTTTTCTCTGCGAACTCCTCAACCTGAGTTCTCGCTACGCGTATGAAAACGTTTTTCCTCCTGACCTTTTACTCTCGAATCCCCAAGGGATTTTGTCCTTTCTTTCTTCTCCTACTGATGGAGAATATAATTCCCTCCTGGCTATCCTTCTGCTCCAGCAACCTTTTGCTGAGCTTTCTGGGTGTTCAACAACCCTGAGAAGGTTCCTTCAGTGGACCCTTCCTCACTTCCAGAACTCAAAGAGTTCTTTTCTTCCTGTGCCTACCTGCACACAGTCTCAATCCCCACCTGACAGAGTTTCCCTTTCACATAACGTTCAACAGTTTTGTCTTCTTTCATGCACTCTCACTTGTTCGATGCCCTCCTGGCAGAGCTCTACAGAACCCTCAATGATTCTGTTTTCTTCTTCAAACTCTCAGCAGAGTTCCTCCTCAAATGCACCGCAGCGCATATGCTCAATGCCCACTTGGCAGAGCTTCACAGAATCCTCCACGATTCTGTTTGCAACTGTGTTCTCATACACAACCTTTCCTCCAAGGTGTTCAGAAACCTTGAGGTCTTCTTCCTCTGAATTGTTGATTCCAGTTCCTGTGCCACAGCACGTCCCTGTCTGACCCTGCAGAGTTCAAAAGTGCATCAATGCACCGGTATTCAGAGTCCACAGCACTCTGTCATGCCCTCCTGGCATGAAACCTCAAAGAACCTCAACTGAAATCAAACACAAGCTCCCTACAAACATACAACCACAACATACATTTACAGAATAATAGAACACTCAATAGACACTTGCATAATACATAACTCATGCAGGAAAAACTGTTGTTTTGTATTAAAAATGGCAAAATGCCTGTTTATACAAGGGTGTTCCTGAGCACGGCCTGTAACAAGGTCTCGGCTCTTCTCTTCTCTGCTCTCTACTAGAATAACTCTACCTCCACTACAACAACTCTCAAAATGAGATATTCTAAATCTCTTTTACCTGAGGGGGCTCTTTGAGCGCTTCCCTCCAGATTCACCTACCCTATTCAATTACATTGAATGGGATATCTAGTCCAGAATCTGGATCTAGATCTCAGCCATAAAATCATTAAAGGTCGATCTACTCTACGCCTACACAAAGGCACGGCTTCCTGGATCAACAGCCTAAGAATTTAAATTACATTGAATTCAAATTTAGATGAGGTTGCGCCTCTCTTCAACGGGCGATTTGAATTCGCGAACGTGGCTGGTTGGCTGGCTGGCTGATGTGGAGAGATGCTCCTGCATCATCTGGGGTAAGGTGCAGTTGTCTTTCCAGGTTACCCCACCAGTTCAAGGCGATGTATCTTAACTGAAAAATGGCGATATTTTCCTTTGAGTTGGGCGCATAGTCCCTTAAGGAAAAAAACTTTGTCATGCCTTCCAACCATGGTTCTGCGCATTCACTGGCGCGACCCCCGGCAAACTCCGAAAGTTTGATCTTCTGCAATTCTTGCGTGATGTCTTCAGGTGGAGGTCCTCCCCCTGAATCCCTTGACACTTCTGTATTACCCTTTCCAGATGTTGGGGGTTCCACTTCAGTCCCTGCCAGTTGTCGCAGTATGAGGGCTAGTTCGGGCGATGGTGGTGGTGGCACTGGCGGTGTTGGTGGTGCTTGCGACGACGCTCCCCTGCCTCAACTCCCTCGAGTCCTTACCATATTGTATGCTTTGACCTGCATCAACCCAAGTTGTCAGGGTGAGTTCAAGGACGTTTCAAATTGGTGCTACTTAAACTTAGAAACAAGGTTAGACATAAGTGTTCTTTACTTGTCTGTAAACAGGCATCACTCCATTAGGAGATTGGCTAGGTTAGGGTTAGGATTAAGCGTCTAAGCTTGATTTCTTCGCCCCCATGAAAAAATTATTGGTTCCCTTTCCCTGTAGCTACACTAGCCTTGCGCCATACTCGCCACTTCCTATGCTTACTCTCCTAGTGCATATGTCGCCTCCTTCCCGCTGGTCCTAGTCTAAGCCCTTTTAATTTTTCGCTTACAACTTGATTAAAGTGACTTCCGACCTTATGTTTATTAATTTATGCCAAAAGGCGTAAACCTATTGACAATGGGCACAATTAATGATCTTTTAATCTTATTTAACCTTAAACCCTTATTTGATGGCTATGCATTGAAGATGCTGGCATATTCTTAGTCGTCCTCCAAAACCAATGGGTCTGATTTATTGTTCATAACTTTCTTGCATTTATCAAGGCATCCGTTAACATGTTTACTTTTTAACATTTACCTAATCACATTAAAAAATTTGCTGTAAGGATATATAATTACCACGTTTAAATGATTAAATAGGATTAAACCGTGGCATCTAAATAATTGTCCACAACTACCAGCCACGTTTCGGCGTTCACCAGTGCTATGTACCTTTCGGCGTTAATGTTCTTCTTAGACGCTTCGCTTGGTGGGGGTCTTGGGTTCAAACCCATGGACCCCAAAACATTTTTATTTAATTAATTAATCATAATTACTTTTAATTAATTAATATACTTAGTTTTAATTTGTTGTGTATATTATATTATTATTATTGTTTTTTTTTCAAAGGCACATACATGGTGCGTTGGTTTTTAGTTGTTACTTAAGGCCTAGGTAGTGGGTGGTGGTTAGGGGTCCAAAACCCATAGACTCCATATCACCCCTCCTTTTAAAAAAAATAAAAATTATACAATCAATTTTAAATTAATTTATTTAATTTTAAATCCCTAATTCGAAATAAAACCTGCTTTCTCTAATTTACTTACTAATCACCTAGCTAATCCTTAATTCAATTAACCACTTCAATTAATTAATCTTCATAATTATTCTCATTTAATTGATTGATTAATTATCACTGGTAAATGTATTTAGATTTAAATATTTAATATAAATCAAACATTAATATTTTAATATTTAATGTTTAATCTAAATTAAGCATTAAACTTTTTTTTATATATTTAATATTTAATATAAATCAAACATTAATATTTTAATATTTAACCTAAGTTACACATAAAATAAGGAAAAACAAAATTATATAATAAATGAATAAAAAAAAACTAGAGTCGGGCAGTAGGTCCTCGCATGAGGCCCACGTGCCCACTTATTCTTACAAAACCCTACACCTGCCAGCTCTTCGAACCCTACATGTCCTTCCTCTGCCGCCTCCTTCTCATCCACCGAGACCTTCCTCGCATCATTCTTTCTTCACCACAGATCTTGCCTTTGCTCTGTTTAGAGGTTCCAAGAATCTCGCCCGCCATGGCTCGCATCCTCGCCATTGTTCTGAGAACTTTGCTAGCGCTGGCCATTGCTGTATCTGCTGCCAGATCGTTTGAAGAAACAGAGTATATTGATATGGTCACTGACAAGATCCAGGACCTGGAGTCCAGTCTCTTTAAAATCTTGGGAACCAATCCCAAGTCTGTATAGTTTGTAGAGTTCGCTCTCAGGTATGGCAAGAGGTATGATTCAGTCCGCCAGCTTGTGCACAGATTCAATGCTTTCATGAAGAACGCAGAGTTGATCGAGTCAAGAAACAACATGAACCTTCCTTATACTTTGGCAATAAATGGTAATTTCACCCTTTTCTTCATCACACAGGCATCAACATCAGCAGCGTTTACATAGGCCTACGCCCCCACCAGAACCTGAGCAACAACAACAAGAGGTCATTGTTTCAGAATGTTGTGTTGTTTGAAGCACAGAATCCCAATCCCATAGCCCCCCCTAGTCTCCTCGCAAACTCAGCTTCGATATCATTAGCCTTGGGTTCAATTCTCTCCTCCAATCTCCTCCCCTCCAGGACATGTCTACTCCCAGCTCCTACGCCCACCAGGAGGTCTCTCACGAGGAGATCGCCACAGAGGAGAATAGTAAGTCTTCTCTCGATGAGGAAGGGGTGGAGACTAAGTTCTTTTGGGGAAGTACATTGTATCATCCTGAGGACTTTCCCTTCAAATTGTAGGACATGCTCTCTAATTATGGGGGGTTCAGAGAAAGGGTCCAAAGGCTCAGCGTGAGGCAGATTATCAAGGACCCTGAGCAGCTCAAGGGGTTGCCGACCCGTGGTGATGTTGAGCCAGAAAAGGTTCCCAAACTCTTAGATCTTGGTTTGAATCCTAATTTTGGGCAAGATGGAAAGACTGTTGTTAATGCATCTCTTACTGGAGGTGAATTAGAAGGGTTGGAAAGGTTAAAAAGGTTTGCCTTAGAATGTAGAGAGAAACCCAACAATCTTGGTAAGGACGGCTCTGGAGAAAGTCTTTATGGTACAAACTTCTCATGTAAGATTTCACCTTGGTTGGCCATGGGTTGTCTTTCACCACGTTACATGTTTGAAGAACTGAAGAAAAGTGAGAAAATATCTATTTCATCGTCTCTGGGGAAAAGTTTTGGTGCTGATTCTGGTCAGGGTGGACTAAATTGGTTGAAATTTGAGCTTTTATGGAGGGACTTCTTCATATTGGCAAGTATGAATTACAATTATGCTCATTGCAATTTTCTTCTCTAGGGTTTTGAGGGTTTTTTTTTTTTTGAAATTCCATAAGTTTCAGGGTTTTCTATTGCCTTCTATTTGGGTATGTGTTATTGGATAGGACAATATGTACACATTAAATGACAGGCTTTGAACAACAAATACAGTGGCAGGTTTTGTGATCAATTTTAGTTTTGTTTGCACTCATGGTGTATTGGTTTTTCTATTGGATTAAGGTTTAACAGTCTTATTCGTATTGGGTTCTCTGACATGTTTGGTTTTAGCAGTTTGATCTTGCGTGTTGTGTTCTGTTACAGTTCACCTTTTAGGGATTTCAATTTTGCATATTGTTAGTACAGTCGTGGAATTGGTAATGAAAGTGAATGCACAGAGTAATACTTTTAGAATTTTCTTTTCTCTTTAAATATAGTATTAACTGTTTCGCGCTCATCTCGGTGGAGAATCCCCTAATGTTGGACGACACCAACATTGACTATGACTCGGAACAGGGATCTAGTAACCCTTTCAAGCTACAAATTATGGATGAAGAACAGAAATGTACGACGGAGGTTAGACTAAGAAAATGGACAGCTGAGGTTTTATGGAAAACTGACATTATCTAATTGGCTTGCTAGACGAAAGTCTAGAAATACTTTCTCATAATATAAACGCAAATTTTGCATAATACAATTTTGATTTATTTTTGGTCAAATTGAGTTATTTCAATTTTGTGTAAAACACATGTATTTTCAAACAAACATATACATATGTATACTCGCTCACCCTGGAACCGATCTGCACAGGCATGTTATTTACATAAGCTGAACATTAAATGCAGTAGCTAGTACATTCTTTATCCAAGTATATGCATAGATACCGGGACCCTCTCATTAATCCTATATAAATGTAACAACCCTAGTTGTATTCATAATTTACTTGTTTTACTTGGTAAATTTTTTTTATTTTGTTTTTTACAATTTCAATATGTATTTCATTTATTTTTATTTTGTAATAAAATTTATGTGTTTGGTTCGTAGGTTAGGTGTAGCTGGAGTTGGAGCTGAGAATTTGGCCCTTAAGGCTCAGATTTATCAAATTTTTGGGTGGGTACAATTCCATTACTAAATCGGGTAGGTGGGTAGGCAGGTAGGTAGGCCCTTGGTTCCAGATTTTGAACCAGGGCTATGATACCATATGTAGGGGCTGAATAGATTTAACGTCAATAATTGCATAAATTGTAACAGTATTGATTTCAGAAAATTCACTAGTTTCTTTTAATTGAGAAAAACAATAAAATTCAAATATTCCTTTAATTGAGCACATTCGCATATAAATTTATCAACAAATAATAAAATTTTATAGAAAAATAAAACAAATACACAATTTAAATTACCTGGGTCTGATGCTAATTCACCTTGCTGCCTTGTTGTTGCCTTCCTACTGCCTGATGCACTGACCAACACTGCCCAAACCTACTATCCTCCCTGCCAACTAGGAAAACTACCTAGCTCTAGGATATCATATGGATATCCTGGCCCCGGTGCCCAAAACCTCCAGCAAACCGGTGCCTGTACTGATCCAATCCGACCCCAAAACTCAACTCCCCCTCTCTACAAATCTAGGAGAGCCCCATAAAAAAATCCCCAATCTCCCATAGAATGATCATCCCCTTTTCTAAACTTCCTTCCCCCCCATATCCTTCCTTCA
>CBVK0101167404.1:0-10457 GCA_900067695.1 Picea abies
AATTATAACCTTTAATTAATAAATAAATACTTAATTAATATCATTAGAACAATTGTTATTTAGTTACTAACATGTTAGGAAAAATTAATTACCTAATAAATCTATTACTTAATAATCCCTAAGTATATATACTATTAGGGTTGTTACAAATTCTTTAAGCTTCATTTTAAAACCATTAGTTTTAAAATTTAACATGATTTAAATAATTTTAAATAAAAGCGTCAGGATTCTTATAATTCTTTTAAGACTTTTTGCCTTTTATTATCCGAATAATTAAAAAACTTTAAGAAAAGGTGTTGTGTGCTTGGGATTGATAACGTAACTCATGTTTTGTAAAAATCTGAAACCCGAAAAAGAAAAATTTAGGCCTTAGGGATAAAAATTTAAGAACTGCTTCAACATAGGCTCCAACTGGGGACCTCGTCTCCTTGTGGGATGAGGAGAACATGTAGAACTAGTGCCTTCATTGGGTTAATGGTGTCAAGGGTTTATCACTGCTGAAACTGCTAAGGGGGAGGAAAAAGAGGAAAAAGAGATTTCATTTCAACTTCTGAAAATATTTTCAAAATTTCTTATTTGTTTTAAACTCAGTTGTAGTCTTCTTCATAATATTTTCCTTCTCGTCTGAAAATAAGTTAGTATTAAGATGATTAAAACAATATTAGGAAACTCAACAAGTATGTAACTTTCGACTTGCATAAATCAAAACAAAACTTATATTTTTAAATGGGGAGCTCTATCTAGACTAGGGATGAAGATCCGGTTTCGAAAAAACTGGTAACTAGAATAGAGTGATAGATAAGTATGACAACCTTACAGATACCTCAGATATTGCTTCACTGCCAGCGGGCCTATTCATTACCCCGGTGAAGTTATCTGTCCCTTTTCTACTGAATTTACTTTCACCGCTTCGAGTGCTAATTATATATTGACACTCAGATTTTGCTTCACTGCCAGTGGGCCTGTTCAGTACCCCGGTGAAGTTATCTATTTATTTTATATTAGACAAGGGCAATCATTTAAATTAATTTCCTTTCATCGTCTTTGGGACTAGATGGGGGCAATCAAATATGAATTTCCTTTCACCATCTATCTTATATTAAGCTTATGAATACGAAGTAGAGGCAATCAGTGATACTTAAAATATCAGGGGTGGTTATCTATGTAAAACTTTACAATAGAGGTTTGTCAACCTGTTTTGATTACTCTAGACCAACCTTTTCTCAACTTTCAAAACACCTTAGTCTGCAGAGAATAAGGGGAAGATTAATTTCATGGGTTTTCTTTTGAGCAAGCTTAAAACCTCAGACAAACTGTTAAGAAACCTAGGAGAGTCAGAATCAACCTAAGAATAACCACTTTTAGTCGGAGAATAAGAACTATGAGGATTGGTCTTACTGATTTAGAACTATTTTTCGACTTCAAAAGTTAAGACATAATCTCTCCTACCTCTATGGGAAACCCGAAAAAGAAAAAGACAGAACTGAGGGTATAAAAAGGAGACGCCCAACAATCTGTAAGTCAGAAAACATAGGTTGTAAATTAAAACTAACCCTTTGGACTCTTCTCTTAAATATGCTTACTTTGATTGCCTTTAAACTTGTTCTAGGTGAAACCCTTAAGGTTTAAGTATTGAAAACGCTTTTTATTTACCTATCAGTTTACGGGATAAGCAACGTATTTTTTTATTTATTCATTTACAATCAGAAAATGGACTAATTTTATTTTATTTTTATTTATTTACAAAATGAAAATAGACTTTCTAAATAAAATTATGAAAATAAAAAAATAAAAAACGGTATATACAATGGAAACTTATGGAAATCAATTATTCCATATAATGTTTTAAAAAACACCCGTTGACAGGGGCATTCAGGATTTTACCATCCAAATTTTCAAGCAGAAATGAATTTTTTCCTTCAAGAGATGCTACCTTAAATGGTCCGTACCAAATGTGATCGAATTTACCATTTTTTCACGAATCCTCTTTTCGAGCATCTCATCTCAAAACCAAATCCCCGGGGAGAAAATTTATGTCCTTGGCTTTATGATCAAATAGTACCTTCACCTGGTACTTCTGCAACCTTTCATCCACTACCACCCTGTGTTGTTGAACTTCAATCAGTTGGTTTATTCTTCTTGTGAGAGGATTCGGTTCTTCCTTCTCATCCTGCCATAGTTTCATTACAGGAAGTGCTAGGTTTATAGGAAACACTACATCTGTTCCATATACCATTTGGAAGGGAGAAGTACCGATAGACTTTTTTGTGCCTATCCAATTTGCCCACAGAGCGTATTTCAAATGAAAATGCCAAGACTTTTTATTTTCGTTTAACACTTTCTTGATTATACTTATTAAGCTCTTGTTTGAAGATTCTGCCAGACCTTTTCCCTTAGGATAGTATATTGTGGAATGACCCAGCACAATATTATATTTCTGGAAAAATATGACTATAGCCATAGAATTAAAAGCCTGTACATTGTCTATGACTATCTTTCTGGGACAGCCGAACCTAGAAAAAATATTTTTTTCTAAGAAATCTATAACCACTGAATCAGTAGCCTTTCTTGTTGGGATAGCTTCCACCCATTTCGTAAAGTAGTCTGTAGCGGTTAGGATCCATCTGTGTTGAGCACTAGAATGAGGATTAATTTCACCTATGAAATCTAGTCCCCATTGCTGAAAAGGAGCTTTTGTCTTGACTGGGACCAATGGCATCGCTGGGAGTTTATGTTTTCCTGTAAAAAATTGGCAAGGGCTACAAGCTCGTACCTTAGCATTAGCATCTGGGAAAAGTTTGGGCCAGTAATAACCAACCCTCGGGATTTTATATGTCGTAGCCCTCCAGCCGTGGTATCCTCCACATACTCCTTCGTGAAATTGACTTATAACTTCTTCTATTTCTGAATCGACCAAACAGACCAAAAGGAAGCCAAGCGGGTCTTTCCAATATAATCATTTTTCGGAAATACAGTATTTGATTGCATGCAACTTTAGCGTTCTAGCTTTGGATGGAGACAAGTCACTTGGACATTTCAATGTCAGTAAGTATGTTACTATGTCCTTGTACCAATTTGATGACGCGAATTTCTCTTCGATTTCGTTTTCAGTTATTTGGTCCTCAAGTTCATTCACGTCTACCCACTCTTCCTCCTCCTGAGATTTTTTTATCCCAAGAGCTCTGAAATTGGATTCAACTAAAATTTTAGCTAAGCCTTGTCCCTTTACTAATTTTGTCGGTTTAACTTCCAAGTCGAACTCTTGAATTTTGACAATCCATCTTCCTCTTTTGCCATCACTGTCTGCTTGAACCAAAATATCTTTTACAGAGCTAGTGGGTACATATGCAATCACCTTAGAATGTAAAACATAAGTTCTGAAATATTTTAACGCTTTTACCATAGCATATGCTTGCTTTTCCATTATATTATATTTGAGTTCTACATCTCGGAGAATTTTGCTAAAGAAGGGTATCGGTTGCTCGAAACCTTCTTCATTCTTTAGAAGGAGTACAACGACAAGTGTATGTTCAAAGGAAAATGAAAAAATAAGAAAATATTTGAGATAATCGGGGCTCACTAGTACCGGCGCTTCACTTATAACCTTCTTGATATGGGCAAAGGATGCTTTAGCTTATGCTGTCCATTTTACTTCACTGTTTTTCCTGAGCATATATGTAATGAATTTCACGATTTCAGCGAAGTTAGGAATAAATCTTCTAAAAAAAATTATTTTTCCTAAGAATGAATGAATTTCTTTCACATTCCTAGGAATAGTTATTGTATCTATAGCTTCTACTCTTTTAGGGTCAATTCTGATTCCATCTCGAGATACGATGTGACCCAATAGCTTGCCTTCTTTCATAACGAAGTGAGACTTCTTAGGATTTAAGGATAGACCAAACCTATGGAATTTTTCAAATGTCTATTTGAGATGAATCAGATGGTATTCATCCGATTTAGAAAAAATAGTAAGGTCATCCAAATAGATGACTACAAATTTGTCTCATTCACGAATGAAAGCAATATACATTGCGCGTTAAAAAGTAGCACCTGCATTCATCAATCCAAACGGAATTTTATCGTACATAAATGTGTCCCAAGGAGTGGTAAAGGCAGTTTTTTCTTTATTGAGATCACTGACGGCAATTTGATTGTAACCTGAAAATCCATCAATCATTGACATCCTATTAGCTCCTACTACTTTTTCTAGAACATGGTCCATTTTAGTTAGGGGATAATTGTCTCTGAGAGAAGATTTATTAAGATTTCTGAAATTGACACACAGTCTAATTTCCCCGTTTTTCTTTCTAACCGAGACCAGATTGGCTACCCAATCAAAATATCTCAGTGGTACAATTATCTTAGCATCAAGGAGTATTTTGACTTCTCGTTCGATAACAGGTAATAAAATGGGGTTAATTTGTCGTAGTTTTTGTTTAAAAGGTTTGACACCAGGTTTCAGTGGTATCTTATGTTCGATCACATAAGTGTCATATGTTTTCAGTTCTTCATACGACCATGCGAAAACATCTTTGTATTTTCTTAACAACTCCGTGTATTTATTTTTATTTTCTGTAGATAGATATTTGGATAGTTTTACCATTCGGGGGTTTTCTTTAGTTCCTATGTTACAATCTTCAACCTCCTCTGGTTGGGGTTGTAGGGTGTTTTTTGAAGGGATATCATCTTGATTAAATAGTCTTTCCAAGGGAATTAGACCCTTGGGAATCTGGTTATTCTTGAGAACAAGCATTCGGTGATTTGCAATTTTATCGTGAAACTCTTTAGAATCCTCCCCCTCATGCATGATCCAAATGGGATCATTTTGATTTTCTTGATCAGTATGCGTTTCTGCAAATTCATCTAATGATTCTAAAAACTTTCGAAGCTGCTCATCATCCTCAAAGATCTGCCAATGTTGTATGTTATTTGGTATCAAAGGGTAATGTCTCATTTGTATGTGATACTTTAATTTAAAAGGAGTTGGGGGTGTGAAAGTTGATGCTGCTTTGGCTAAAGCATTAGCCTGTTGATTTTCAAACCTTGGGACGAAATGAATATTCACAGAGGAGAAGAAGTTCTCGATTAAATCCCAGACACAGTTCCTATAGGACCGTAATCTAGGATGCTTGGCCTGGTACTGTCGATTCACCTATTTTATAATTAACTCGGTGTCACCAAAGACTTTGAGTTTCTTTATTTTCATCCTCCTAGCAGCTTCTAATCCTAGCACTAAAGCTTCATACTCGCATACATTGTTTGTACAATCCACATTCCATTGAAGCCTATATGAAAAGGGGATTACGAATTGATCATCAGGAGCCACAAGGAGTGCTCCTGCTCCGTCTCCAAGGAAATACAAGGCACCATCAAAATACATTTTCCGTACACCAGTGTTATATACATTTTTTTCTATTTCTTTTTTTTCAGTTTTTTCTTCTATACAATTTTCGTCTATATCTATTTCAAAATCGTCATCAATATATAATATACAATTTCCTAAGTCTTGGTCAACAATATAAAATGGATGATTGCTTGGGTTGTGTGGATCACCTACCGTAAATGCCAACCTAGTATCTCTGTAAAGACGCGTGTATTGTCCTCTGAAAACTGGAATTGTAGCGTATGGCATATCCAGTTGGAGAGATCCTCCAAGCTTGCCACCCCATGACCTAGATAATAGCATACCATACTTTGGAGGGATGTCAGTGACCACTACATCCATAAGAATACTTTTACCAGGTATTTGAGAGAAACCTACCACTAGGTCTTTAATCATACCTATGCATTTGACTTTCCTCGAATCAAAAGAATATAAGTCACCATAGGGCCTTGTGATTTCAAGACCAAGTTTTTCCATAATTTCCTTTGGCATCACATTGTGGGAAGATCTGGAATCCAACATACAGTTATGGAGAAGGTGGTCAAACAGGGTTAACGTAATATAAAAGGGGGCCACAGTGTCTCTCGCACCTTCGAAGTGTGGACCAAAGACTATGTTTGGTTTGTCATCTTCTAAGTTGATAACGTCGACTTGGCTTTCGTCTTCGGAAAAGTTAATCATCTTGGCAATTTGTTTTCTGTATATGGGATTTTTAGCTAATTCAACAAGGGGAATAGGAATTTTGATTTTATTTATTTCGTTTTCCAAATTAAAATTTCCTAGGGCCTTGTTGTTTTCTATGTTTGGGGCCTCCATTCCTTTCTTTTCAGCTTTTCGTTGTGATGTGAACTTGTTTTCATTTATAGGAGCATGTGTCTTCGCAGGGAGTGTTTCTACTGGTTCTGATTGGACAGGTTGTGTATCAGCTATGTTTTTTTTCGCAGGTTGTTTATCAACAACTTTTGGAGTTGCCTCATCGGTTTCACTTCCTGGAAAAATATTTTTTGTCGAAACATTTGGGAGACTTTTGTTTCTTGGTCTTAAATTATATTTTCCCTGTAGTTCAGCTATGATATGTGAAATCTTCAGACATATTATTGCTAACATTGTCTTCTGATGTAATTTCTTTATTTAAAGATCTTTCGTAATCCTGTCTCGATAAATAAGGTGATTTATTATCATTGCCAAGATTATTAATATCTTCATCGATCTCTTCAAAATCTCCTAGATCTTCCTCTCCAATGAAGTTTTCACTTTTGAAGGGTGTTGGAATTTTTTGGTCTTCATTTTTAATTATTTTCTGTGGGCCCTGATGATCAGGATTTCTTCTAAAATCTTTCCGAAGGAAATTATCCCTTTTCGATTTCTCTAGTTCCATTTTTGAGATCTTGTTTGAAATTTCTCTAATAACCCTAGCCATCTCATCTATTCTATCTCCCGAGGATTTCCCTGATCCTGAAGTTCCACCTTGTTCTTTGAATTTCCTATTTTCTTTGTTTCCAATTTCAGTCTTTGCTTTTAATTTCCCTGATGCCAACATGTTTGATTCAATCTCAAGTGCAATATCCTGCATTTTCGTGAGATATTGACGCCATCCGCTCTCTATAGTAGCCGCGCTCCACCAGGACCTTCACTAATCTTGGCCCGAAGAGCTTTGATGCTCTTCCAACCCCGTACCGGGACCTTCTGTCACTCTGTTGATCTCTTGGCAACTATCTCGGGAAATCGGGTTTCGCAGATTCGCGAACCTTTTTTTTTTGTGCACTCCTCGTGTGCTTTGAAACTCCGATCCCTGATCCCCGAGGTCAACGGTCAACCCTTTTCTGTATCGGGGATTTCCCTATCAGGAAATCAACAGATGAAAGATGGCGATAGACTCACCTTTCAAAACTTTCGAACGCCAATGCGCGATGCCACGTGTTGTACTCCACACAAACTCTGTGGGACCCGTCGCAACTCGCGACCTCGCGGTTTTCCCGTGCTCCTCTCGACTTTGCAACCACCAAAGTGCCGAGTCCCGAATCCTCAGGATCTCGTGCCACCTGTCCCTTCAACGGTAGACGGCTCCGATTAAATCAGGGGGTCGCAACTCGCGACTTCGACGTGCATACAATCCTCGCACTCACCAACCCCGATATGCCGATATGCAAGGGAAACCGGACTCCTCCTTGCACCTGCGAGCTAACTCCCTCACAACTCTTCCGCAATATGACGGTCTTTGGGGCTTCGCTGATCTATTCGACAACTCCAAGTCATTGATTCTCTTCCTCTAGAGAATCCTCCTGTTCCAAGGCTCCGTCCCGTTGGAACTTTATTGGGTTTATTTTCCACGACAAGCACTAAAGGAAAATATCCCTCCTAAGCTTGATACTCTCGTCTTCTTCAGGGATTCCTCGAACACGCTCCCAGTGCTCGACCTTTCAACACTCTCAAAGCGTTGAAGTCACCTGGGTCCTGTGCACCCACAGTCACAACAAACTCGGGCTCACCCTTCTCAGACTTGCTGCTGAGACTTCACGTCCAACCTGCACTCTCCTGCACGGTTCGAATAACAAAATATAACTCTAGGATATGAGAATAAGAGTTTTCCTATGGAGCCCCCTCAATGCACTCTATGCGGAGGAATTCAACTGCACTCTATGCAGGAATCTCGTGGCTCAATCGGAGAAATAATTAAAACTCATTCACTCATTCTCTCAGGTTACAAACCTGATATGCAATCACATATGCAGCATATAGAAGATAAGCATAAAGAGAAGCAATTATACAACAGCATAACATCAACAACACACACAATTCAAACACAACCATGGAATTGAATCAAAATCTCTCTTCTATTAATTCAATCTGTACATGGGTGTTCTTCTCAAGTTCTCTGCTCTGTTCTCCTCTTGCTCCTGTCTCAATTGCTAATGCTCTATCCTTTCAAATGCAGGAATGAATAATACAATGATACAAAGGAGGGTGCCTATATTTCGTTTTCCCTCTCGAAATCAAACTGTCTAATCTACAGTTAATTCCTATCTAACTACATTAAAACCATTAAATGCCTTCCTATCTATAATATATTACAAATGCGCTTCATCACATCAATACATTAATGCTTGGCACAGCCATATTACAATGTTTCAAAATTTTGAATGCTGGCACTGTCCAGCTGTTCCTTTGCCCCCTCGCACTGGCGCGCTTGATCCAGCTATGGATGCTCCTGCATCATACTCCTTGGATCAAAAAGGTTTCATGGGATCCTGTCCATGAGCTCTTGTACACTATGCCCATAGTTCTGTATCACTGCCTCAGTCTCCCAGCTGGCATCCTCCACTGGGTGATTCTTCCATTTCACCAGGTATTCAAAATATTGCTTCCTCCTGGTCTTCCTGCCTACTCTCTTATCCAATATGCACTCCATCTGCGGTTTTTGTGCAACTGGCAACTGCTTCTGCCACTGGATCACTGGTTCATTGGTTCCAGTGCTTACTCCTGCATCCCTGTATGGGTATAAATCCAAAATGTTGAAAATCGGAGATATCCCGATGTCCTCCGATAGCTCAAGCTCATATGTGTTCTCGCCAAATTTCCTCAAAATTCTGCATGGCCCGATCTTTTTCATCTTGAGCTTGTTGTATGTTCCTCTCGGGAACCTTTCCTTCCTCAGGTGCACCAGAACCATGTCCCCAACTTCAAACTGAAGTTGTCTTTTCCTCTGGTCGGCTCTGCGCTTGTATTCCTGGTTCGACTTTTGTAGTCGTTGCTTCACCTGCGTGTGAAGTTCTTTCATCGCCTCAGCGAACTCTTCAGCCCTCGCACTGCTAGTTTCAGCCTATTCTGACTCCCTGAGCTCAGAAACTCCTCTCGGTTGTGTCCCATACAAAATTTGAAACGGGCTCTTACCTGTACTCCGATTCACCAAATCGTTGTATGCAAACTCTGCCTGTGGTAGGATTTGATCCCAACTGCTGTGATGCTCTGTCACCAGACTTCTCAACAAGTCTCTGAGGCTCCTATTCACCACCTCGGTCTGTCCATCTGTCTGCGGATGATATGCTGAGTTGAACACCAAGTCAGTCCCCAGCTTCTTCCATAGCGTCCTCCAGAAGTGACCTATGAACTTGGTATCTCAATCCGAGACTATGCTCCTGGGTAATCCATGCAATCTCACAATTTCTTTGAAAAATAAATTCGCGATGTGGGTTGCATCGTTGGTCTTGTGACATGGGATGAAATGTTCCATCTTCGAGAATCTATCCACCACCACAAAGATGGAATCGACTCCTCGCTGTGTTCTCGACAATCCCAACACAAAGTCCATACTAATGGCCTCCCATGGTCTCTCTGGTATGGGAAACGGTTGATAGAAACCTGTGTTCTTCTTTCGGCCCTTCACATGTTGACATATTCTGCACCTGTCAACAAATATTTTTACATCTGCATGCATGCCCGGCCAATAATATGATTCACTCAGCTTGGCGAATGTTTTGTCATGCCCGAAATGACCTGCTAAGCCTCCGCTGTGCTTCTCCTTTACCAAATTCTCTCTCATAGAGCCATTTGGAATGCACAGTTGATTGCCTTTAAACAACAATCCATCCTGGATTAGATACTCCAGCCACGGGCTCCTATCTCTGAGCACTGGATTCTCGGCGGCTTTGTAAGCTTCTCCGAAATCAGCATCACCTACATACATGTCTTTCAGGTTCTCAAAACCCAGCGTTTTGATCCTGAACTCCTGCAGCATTAAACATTTCCTGCTCAAGGCGTCTACCACCTTATTAGCAGCTCCCGAAATGTGCTTTATGACAAAGTTGAAATTCTGCATATACTCTACCCACTTCGCATGCTTCTAATTTAGCTTCTCCTGCTGACTTACAAACTACAATGCATGGTTGTCGCTGTACAACACAAACTCCTTGGGTATGAGATAATGCCTCCACTTTTTCAGCGCCTGAATAATGGCATAGAATTCCTTATCGTACGTGGAGTACTTTAGCTTCACATCATCCAGCTTCTCGCTGTAATATGCTACAGGTCTGTCATCCTGACTTAAAACCCCTCCAACAGCATACCCACTGGC
>CBVK0101167409.1:0-11393 GCA_900067695.1 Picea abies
GCATTGCTTAGCTTGTTGAAGGCTATCACGAACCTTTGGCTGGAAGGTTTTGAAATTTTTAACCAGTCTGGTTGTTTTTAACATGTTTTGGGCCAGTTGGAGAAGGTAGGTGGCCACCGATATCCACCTGGATCAATCTTTAAGACAGCTTATGAGAAATTCTTTTAAGAGATGCCAACCATTACCATTATTTTAAGGATGGAGAGCTTTCTGGTGAGGATTACTTGATATGCTAGTTGAAGCACTCTATAAACATGGCCTTGGATTGGTGATTCTAACTGAAGCAAGCTAAAAGCATAGGCTTCTATAATAACAATTCAAATGACTTTTGGGCCTTGACCTTGCACTAGTAGCAAGGACTAGGTTTATTTCCACTTTATAATAAATGCAGTTTAGGGAAACTTTGGTCATGGACTAAATGTCTTTGGCCTTGATTGGGAGATCTTCATGAGCCTTGTCTTGTTTCTTGGACTCAAATGATGGGCTAGATTAAAACTACACTAATCATATTTTCATTTCCAAGTCTTCTGGTTATTGATTCTCTGGTGCAACTTTCCATTCAATTCCTTCTTTCGCCACGCCTTGGCTACACATAATCTATTCCTCGACATTACCTCTGATAAGGTCATTGTCATGAATGTTCATACTTTATATATGACATGGTCTTTGAGTCCTCCAATAAATATACCAATTAGGGGGTCTTCATTAAGTCCAACGGTATATTTCTCCATCTCTACAAACTTACATTCAAAATATTCCTCAATCATACTTCCCTACTTGAGTGAGTTATACTCATCTTCCTTCTTTCAATAGTACTCAAGTCCAAGGTCCCTTTCCTAAAAGTGAGTTCTGAATCAATCCCGACTTAGGTTCTCTTCATCCCCTTTTTCCTTTTGCTTGATATGATCCCACCATAAGTTTGTATTATCTATCAACTAGTATATGGAAAACTTACTCTTTTTAAGAGGGTCGAAATCATATAACATCATATGCCTTTCAATATTCACCAACCATGATTTGGCCTTATTACCTCTTATGATTATTGTTAGAAAAGTGGGTGTGCTCGTTTAACCATAGACAATATAGAAATATTGTCACCCAACCACAGGCATTAATGCCACCTCCGAGCACCTTGACCTTGACCTTGATAGAGAGAACAATTCCGACAGCAAACCAATAGCCAACCAAGGCTAATGCACCAAACAAAGATAACCAAAACGGATAAGAGAGTCCAACCGAGAAAAACTGAAAATGCAGATTACAAAAATGCGGCAGCAACTGGACTTCTGCAGTGCACACAAGTGGATTTCTACAATTCTGAGAGATCTGGCTCAAATGAAGACTGACGTCCTATATTTATACTGCTTCTGCCAGGCTGTCTAGGCCGACTTCTTTTTATGGGTGCCAAACACTTAGTATATAATATTTTCTTTAGCCGACTTCTCTTCTAGGGTTATATCCAAGTCTTTTCTTGCTTCCAGAATATTCTAATCTTGTCAAAGGTCACAAATGGAGGTTAATACTTCCTGCAACTACCATATTATCAACACTCCCTACTAGCTAGGGAGGTATAACAGGTAATGGTCTTGAGCACAAACATACCATTCAACCGGTAGTGTTACACATTATTTTCGTTACCCTTTTGACCGTTACTGATGTAAACCTATCTGTTTTCTTCAGAGGGATCAGTGGCCTAAATTTCTGAGGAAAGAAGGGAGAAGAACTTTACCTGAGAGATGAAATCATATTTTCCTTTGTAAAAACCCTAGTAAGGAGGATCGTCGCACCCTGCACTATGCATGGGGTGTGACGATCCCAGATCTTCACAGGCTGTACTAAACCTGGACTGCGACGTCATTGCAGGCTGCACTATAGCTGGGGTGCGACGATTTTCGTACATGGGAAAAACGAGCATCTTCTCGATGCTTCTAGAAGGAGAAGCTTCTATGGTGAGGTGGCTTATGATTGGTTTGGATCTTACTTGCTTTTCTGATTTAGTGGGATCATCCTAACCTCCTCACCTTATCCTCTTCAACTTATAAAAGGAGAGGATCTCTCATGGAGAAAGTTGGATTGAAAATTTGGCTTGAGATTGTTAGCTTGGTTATATTGGCTTTGAGCTTTGCTTTGTCAAGATAGATTGTGAGTAGCTATCAGATCCATGGTCTCAGAATCCTTGGAGCAAGAAGTGTGTGGGAAGCAAGGAACTGTTGGAAGGGACCTTACAACATCAAGGCTTTGGTTGTAATCTCTCTTTCTATTATTTAATACAGATGCACTTGTCTTTCCTATATGAATCTTATTTGTTCATATTGTATGATTCCTTGATCACATACATAGTTTCATATCAAATATTTCTTGTATTATTCTTGTCTTCGTTGGCTTGTGTTCCTTTGCATATTTTTCTCCATAAGCCTCGCGACGGAGCTTGGATTACATTGGCGAAGTCAGATCTTCAATATTTAAAAGCTATGTTCTAGATCCATTTCTCATTTGATAATTGAAATCTAAGAAAATAATAGTGCACCATCTTGTTTTGTTCTAGTTTCGGGTGAAACTAGGGAGATCTGTTTGTGTTCGCACTTATCGATTTGTCCGATAACAGGTAACATCATTATAGCCACACATGCTATCTCATGATCAAATCAAGAGCACCGTCATCATTATCCAACTCGATAATCTCCATGAAAATTAGTACAATGCCATCTAATAGAACACAACTGTGTCTATCCATAGTAGTACACAACTACTCAATCAGTGACACATAGTCACAACTAGTGGAACATATCCACCATAGTAACATACATATACTTTCTAGAGACATACAGTCTCCATAGCGATCATATCATCTGATATCAACCTACATAGAAAAACAATATCATGGTCTGAACTGAGTCATATTGACCATTCTTCCACTCACATCTGTGAGATCTGGAAGAGCATCTTCCCTCAGAAAGTAAAGCATCAACCATGAGCTATCTGGAAGAGCATATTCCCTCAGAAAGTAAAGCATCAACCATGAACTATTCTTCTCAAGCATAGAAGAATAACTGTCCTGATTTCTGAGCCTCGACCATTCACCTAACTGGGCCATTCCTACGGCACTAAACAAAGTGCATCCTGGAGAGAATGAGTCTGCCCTAGGGAATGCCCGTCCTTGATTGTTGAATCTGGACCATTCACCTAACTGGGCCATTCCTCCGACACTAAACAAAGTGCAACCTTGAGAGAATGAGTCTACCCTAGGGAATGACTGTCCGGACCATTTCCTAAGGAAATGACTGTCCTACACCAACCTCCAAAATGGACCATTCTTTGAAACTTCTCACCACTATGAAGTTCGAAAGAATCACTGCCCGACGAGGCAGACCATTCTTCTTGACCACTACTGAGAGTGACTTCCAAGAAGAAAGACTGTCTTAGACCATTCTCCCACATTGGCCACAAGGGGAATCACTATCTATGGTATATCAACAATCTATCGAACCATTTTCATTACAAAAATGACTGTTTGATCTGGACCATTTTCCTAACTGGAAAATGCATGTCTGTCGAAAATCTCAAACCACTTTTTGAACAGGAAAGGAACTGCCCATCCTGGACCATTTTCCAAGATGGAAAATGACTGTCCATAAATCAATGATATAATAATGCTCATTCCCAACTTGGAGAGCCATCTCTTCCCTTTCAGCTAAGGGAGTTATTTCCACGATCCCCAACTTGTCTCGTAAGTATGCAAACTTTATTCTAGATAGAGGCTTTGTCAAGATATCTATTGTCTACTCATTTATGGGGATATATTGGAGCTTCACTTCTCCTTCATGGACTTTATCTCGAATAAAATAGTATTTGATCTCAATGTGTTTCGACCGTTCATGAAACACATGGTGTTCTGATAGCCTTATACAACTCTGATTGTCACATTATATTATGGTTGAATTTGGAACCTGATCAAATAATCTAGAAATCATCTTTCTCAACCATACTTCTTCTGTACATGCCTCACATGCTACAATATATTCTGCTTCTATTGTGCTAAGTGCGATAGAATTCTGTTTCCTGCTGCCCCAAGATATCATAGTGGAGCCCAAGCCGAAACACATCCCTGAAGTACTCCTTCTGTCTTCTGCATGTCTTGCCCAATCTGAATCTGTGAATCCATGAAGTTGTATATCACTGGATGCGGTATATCTTAAACCATAGTTTAGTGTCCCATGAATATATCTTAGAACATGCTTTGCATCTATTCAATGCTCATATCTGGGTTCCACCTGGAACTGGCTTATTGTGTTTACGACAAAGAAAATATTTGGTCGAGTGTTTACTAAATACATCAATGACCCAATCAATTGTCGATATAGGGATGGATCTACTAGATCGGAATCTCAGTCTCTTTCTTTTATTATATCTGTGGTCATAGGAATGTCCATGGATTTGCAATCCATCATTCCAAACTTCTGAAGAATCTTCACTGCATATTTTCCTTGTCCAAGGAATACTTCACCATGCTTCTGACATACTTCTAGTCCCAAGTAATAATGCATGAGACCAAGATCTTTCATATCGACTTAGAGGCTAGTTCCTTTTTACATTGGATGATGAGAGACTCTTACCTATCAAGAATAAATCATCGACATATAACAGTAGAATCACAGGTGCATTGTTCGCGACTTTGTAGTAAAGATTTGGATCTGCATGATTCTTGGAGAAACCAAGTCTTATTACGTAGCTGTCTATTCTGGCACACCAAGCTCTTGGAGATTGCTTGAGTCCATATAAGGCTTTCTTTAGTCTGCAAACATGAATGTCTCCGGAGTGTACTTCAAATCCTTGAGGTTGTTCAATGTATACTTCTTCTTCGATTGCTCCATTGAGGAAAGTTGTTTTTACATCCATCCGAATTAAACTCCATCCCATGGAAGCAACAAGAGACATAATGGCTATAATAGAAGTATATCTGGCAACAAGAGCAAATATCTCATCATAGTCTTCTCCCTCCTTCCAGGAGAACCCTCTAGCTACGAACCTTGCTTTATATTTGTCCACGCTTCCGTCTGCTGCATGTTTGATCTTATAGACCCATTTTGAAGTTACTACTAATTTTTCTTTAGGTCTAGGCACAATTTCCCATACATCATTTTTCATGATGGACTGGTGTTCTTCTATCATGGCTTCTTTCCATTGTTTCTTCTGAGCTTCCTCTTCAAATGTGGTGGGTTCTTCATTTAGAATCTTTGTCATACATGCTGCGTAGCTGGAGAATCTCTTGGGATTTTTGCTTTTTTTGAAGGTGCCACTTGGGGCTTTGAGTCTTTCTACTTCTTGTAGGGTAGCTTCAAGCCAAGCTGGATGTTTCTTGGTTTTGGGTACAGTGTTTGATTCAATAGTTTCACATGGTTGCATCGGATGATCAAGTTGTTCTGTTTCTTCATTTTGACTTTCTGGAAGACATGTGCTTTCTTCATTAGACTCTTCATACTCTTCTTCTTCTATAGTTTCTTTTATGGATTTCTTGAAAGACATATTTTCATTGACGTCTCTGTTGACTTCAATCTTATGTTGTTCCGACATATAGATTCTATAGGCCTTGGATGATTCACTATATCCCACGAATATGCCCTTCTTTCCTGAGGGTTCTAATTTCTTCCTTTTATCCTTGGGGATTTGAAAGTAAACAGGGCATCCAAAGATTCTTAAGTGTTCCACATTAGGTTTCTTTCCTGAGAACACTTCTTCTAGAGTCATATCCTTCAATATGCGGTGAGGACTTTTGTTCTGAACATATATTGCTATCATGGCTGCTTCTCCCCACAGATACATAGATAAACCTTGATCGTTCAATAGTGCCTTCACAGTTTCTTCAATAGATCTGTTCTTCCTTTCTGTTACACCATTTTGTTGAGGATTATGAGGAACAATTATCTCCCTCCTAACCCCTGCTGATTTGCAAAAGGAAACAAATTCCTTGGATGTATATTCTCCTCCATTATCTGTTCTCAAGGTCTTGATTTTCTTGTTTGCGAGGTTCTCTATCTCTGCTTTGAATTCTTGAAACTTGTTGAAAACTTTGTCCTTTGTCTTCAAGAGATATAACCAAGTATTTCTTGAGTAATCATCTATGAAGATTACATAGTAAAGAGAACCTCCTAGATATTTGACTGGCATCGAACCACAAACATCTGAATGTATTAGATCTAGGATTTTCTTAGATCTATTATTGCTGTTTGAGAATGGTTTCTTAACATTCTTACCAAGAGCACATCCTTTGCAAATTGCTTCATGTGTAGACTGTAGTTCTGGTATTCCTTCAACCATATTTTTGAGGAAGGGTAATGCTTGATAGTTGATATGCGCATACCTTCTATGCCACAATTCATTGGGATTGACGTAATCATGTACAAGGGCTTCATCATTTCATTCTACTAGTCTGTATAGTCTTCCTTCACGGGTTTCAATAACTCTAGCATTCTCTATGCTGGAGTCTGTAGGCCAAGATAATACTTTTCCATCTACAAAGGCTATTCTGTTTCCTTTGTCTTCTAGGAAAGATATGGATACAAGATTCTTTTCTAAACCAGGTACATATAAGACATTGTTGAAATGAACATTGTTACATGTTTTCAATTTGACGGAGGCTTGACCAATTCCTTCGACTGGGTAAGTGTTTTTGTCTCCAAGTTCTACCTTGTACGATGTATTCTTTTCATTTATATTGGAGAGTATGGCTTGGTCTCCTGTCATATGCCTGGAAGCTCCACTGTCAATTATCCACATGTCATCTTCAAGAGTTCCCGTGAGCGCTGAGTAGTGTAGACGATTCGTCTTTTCATTCATGATTTTTGTTGACTAATAACTAGTCAAGCTTTGACCCAAAATCTCAATCTTGACGTTTTTTCCTTTTGAGAGTGCCAAGAGGTGTGCTGGACTAAGGCGCACTAGAACATCTTCTCCTTGAGTAAGGTATTCCATCATAAGGTGCTAGGCAAGAGTTTTAGGGTTTCTGCAACTGCACCTGCTAGTAACCCTAGTGGCAATGCTTCGGTAACTGCACCTGCTAGAAACCCTAGCAACAGTTATTCAACAAGCTTGATAACCTAATGGCTTAGCTTCCTTCCAGTGGTTAGACTGAATGAAGGAGGTGTGAGCCCATAACCTGTTAGAAAAGTGGGTGTGTTCGTTTAACCATAGACAATATAACAATATTGTCACCCAACCATAGGCACTAATGCCACCCTTGAGCACATTGACCTTGATAGAGAGAAGAATTCCGACAAAAAACCAATAGCCAACCAAGGATAATGCACCAAGCAAAGATAACCAAAACTTATCAAAGAGTCCAACCCAGAAAAATCGAAAATGCAGATTGCAAATCTGCGACAACAATTGCTCCCTAGACTTGTGCACAACTGGACTTCTGCAGTGCGCACATGTGGATTTCTGCAATTCTAAGAGATTTGGCTCAAATGAAGACTGGCGTCCTATATTTATACTTCTTCTGCCAGGCTGTCTGGGCTGACTTCTTTTTCTGGGTGCCAAACACTTAGTATATAATATTTTCTTTAGCCCACTTCGCTTCTAGGGTTATATCCAAGTCTTTTCTTACTTCCAGAATATTCTAATCTCGTCAAAGGTCACAAATGGAGGTTAATACCTCCCACAACTACCATAATATCAACAATTATCCCATTGAAAGTGAGAACCTTTTTCTTTTTCAAATAATAACCCAATTTGTGACACTTAAATAAATCCTCTTTACCAAATTATTCTTCCTTTTATGGTCTCTTACCTTGATTCTTTTTCTTATATCCCAAGGAATCCAACATACCCTTGATTTATCAAAGGTGGGAGGATTTCTCATTAACTTGATGTTTACATTTTGTGCTTTCCATGCCAACTAATCATGCCTTTGATGTTCATTAAGGTGAGAATGACCTCAATTTGTCCCCCTACTCATACTCTTAGTTCTTGAACTAGAAGTGGCCATAACCATTCCCACCTATAATATAAGAGGGATCATAAGTCATCAGAAAGGTTTATATGCTTTGGGTGCAAGTGTAAGACCATTCTACCTCTCTTCCATCTAAATAAAATCCACCTAGGGTTTTCATATTGTCTAGTGATTTTTATTTAGTATTTGCATTCGCTCACTTGTATTACATCTTGATTGGAATGGGATAAACCTTTTCTCCTTTGGAAACTCACATGATTATGACCAAACTACAAAGATTCTAGATATGAAAAATCTTCTCTTAGAACCTTCTACCCCCAAACTGTCTTATCTACCTAGGCATGGTCTCCTTATCACTCATCCACTATATGATTCTTAAATATATTGATTCATTGGAATTCCACTAGGGGTGCGTGAACCTTGCACTGAAACTGATACAAAAGTGTAGGATTTTAAGCACAAGCCAAGATGTTGTTGCAAGAAAAAAACAACACTAGTAAAATTGCAAGAAAAAGAGAGAAAAATGAATGAAATAACACTGGAAAAGACAATATTGTTGAAGAACCAATTTGAATTTATCTTGTATATTAATGCTTGACATGAGTACAATATATATACTCTATGGGGAGAAATGCGCATAAGGTTGGAGTTATTTGTGCATGCACAAATTATAGTAATAAATTATTAACTAATCAATACCATGGGTCAATTCCATGAGTCACTAAGTGGTAAATGATAAGTTTGGCTCCATATATAATAAAGGAAATGTGCACTTCATAAAGGGATAAGTTTTCAAAATCCAATGGGCATTAGTTTCCTAGTCAATGCCATATATTTAGACCCGCTATAAATGGCAATGCTAAAAATAGGCAACCCCCTAAATTTTAGGAATGTCTAAAAACATATGTCCCTTGAAAAGTGGAATGTTATGCATGTACTCCAACACCTCCCTAAATCATAAACTGGGAGTAGTCATGATGTATGAGTCCCAAAAATTTTCATCCATGTTAGATACTCATGCATAAACAACTTATGCAAAACATAATATGACAAAGGTGAGGTAAAGAGGGAAAACCTAGTGGGAAGAAAACTGCCCCTCAAAATATAATGCATATTGTGCAATTGCTATGAAAAATGATGGTGTTGCAGATCAACAACCCCATCATGTATCTGTCCTTAGATCTTTCTTGACCCATCATGTGAGAAGAACTTGGTTGTTGGTTGAGCATTGCACATTCTTACAATAGCAGTGAGTGCTCGTGGAGTACCAAAAAACTAATAACTAGGTCTTTGTGACTTAGTTGTTTCACCCACTTGCTCAATAGTTTCTTGTAAAGTATGACATGCCCTTCCTAGCTTGAAATTTAGATGTGCAATAGGTTGTTTATGATATTCTAAATCATATTCTAAAATATGATCCAAAGAATGTGTAAAATCATCTTGAAGATATTCCTTTGGAAGAGGTGAAAAAGGTGCAACTGGTTCCTCCTAGAGTGCATGCAAGGGGTCTTCCTCGAACTTGTCATATGATTTTTATCTACTTTCTTCATTTTCATGTGTTATAAGAGTAACATAATCAGATTTAGGAGAAAAATGAGAAAATTTATACAAACTGGAATGATGATTCAACTCCCCAACTCCAACCCTGGAACCATATGCCATCTCTGAAATGATCATTGAATTGAGAGTGAACTCAACTCATTTGCATGTACCTTAGTGCATAATATGGTATATAGAGAAGAGATTCATGGTGATATTCAGAACATGTAATTCATTCAAAAATATTCGATAATCAAGGTCCACACTCCCTTTTCTATAGACTCTCATAGGTGTTTTTGTCTCCCATCAACATAGGAGGTCTAGTACAAGGTACAAAGGAAGAAAAAATGATTTGATGCAACCATATGGTTAGAGGCACCTGATTCTAAGATCCATCTATCATATGATGAAGAATTAATAGTGAAAACATAACCCTTACCTTGATCCTCTGGTGGCTTGTCTTCAATATTCTTCTTGACACTGTCTGGTATGCAATAGGCAAGGTTGTGTTGTTGAATTACTTTCGCCATAAGATCAATTGTTATCACCATAAAAAAAATGTCTATATGAAACCCTTTGTTACAATAGTTTCACTTTGTTCTCTCCTTCTTATACTTTTTTCCCTTGGGGTTCAATTTCTCCCTAGAGGATTCAATTCTTTGTTCATATATGTGATCAAGATCCCTTGATTTCTTTTTGTTCTTCTTGCTATCATCTCACACTGCAAGGAAATGAGCCTTGGATATCCTAAGATCCCCCGTCTGAATGATCTTATTCTTCTCATGAATGAGTGATTCTATGAATTCATCCATAGAGGGAATCTTCCAAGATTTTCCCATATATTAAAGCCTTGTAGTGTGGAAAGAAGAAATAAACACAAAATACCAACGCCCTAGCTTATAAAGAATTGAGAGGATAAGTTGCTCCTCTTTCCTATCAATGCCACAAGATGTATCCTATTGAAGCGAAGTCTTGAGCATGGAAAAGTAGTCTTATAGGGTCTTGAATTTTCTTGGGATCAAATATATGAGCTCGTTCTCCAATAGATTTCCTCTCAGTTCATCATTCTTGCCAAATAATCCATCCAACTTAGTCCATACTTCAACATGAAAGAGAAAGTCTAGAGAGATGGAGAAGCATGGAATCCCATAGGCCTCATCCATTTTATTGAAGTACTTTTCTTTTTCTATAACTGAATTTCGTTCAACTTATGTCCCTATAGTGACCTTATAAATCCCCTTTCTCCTTAGCAAAAGTATGATCTTGGTTTCCATTCAAAGTAATTGAATGTGGTAAGAAGCATTGATGTAGAAGGTTGTTCCATTCTCTTTGGGTTTTTCAATATTTGAAAAAACTACAATACAAGGTTAGTTTTCCTCACAATCCACTCTAGTGCTTTGATACCGTGTAGGATTTTAAGCACAAGCCAAAATTTAGTTGTGAGAAAAAAACTACACGAGTAAAATTGCAAGAAAAAGAGAGAAGAAAGATTGAAATAACACTCGAAAAGACAATATTGTTAAAGAACCAATTCAAATTTCTCGTGTATTAATGCTTGACATGAGTACAATATATAGAATCTCCAAGGATAAATATGCATAAGCTTGGGGTTCTTTATGCATTGACTAATTAGATTAAGTCAATTCTTAATTAACCAATACCATGGGTCAATACCATGAGTTACTAAGAGGAAAATGATAAGTTTGACTCCATAAATAATAAAGGAAATGCACACTTCCTAAGGGGCATGTTTTTGTAAGAAAAATAGGATCGCAGAGAAATAAAATAAAATAAATGCGAAAATAAAAAACATAAGATACACAATACAATAGAGACACAAATATACATGGTTCACCTAGTGTGGGCTACGTCCACCAGAAAAATTTCTAGGTCCTTCCTTTATTAT
>CBVK0101167419.1:0-13291 GCA_900067695.1 Picea abies
AAGTCTTGTTGATAAATGTGCAAGGTGGACTCAACAACTTTAAATGAAGGCATTGTACCTTTAACTTTTGAAGGAGAAATATAGGTTTCGTGTGTCCTTATTCGATGTAAGGAAATCTCCAAGAATGTGCCTTCTACCAACCTCTTAACCCAAAAATAGCAAATGAAAATACAAAAAATGTGGTGCAATGTTGTTGTCAATAATGCTTCTAAAAATGCAAATAGGATTTTACATTTTCAAGTGGTAACACCACCCAAATGGTGAGAATAACCACTTGGTTGCATCACAAACCTAATGTGCATGCTTAGTTATATTAAATATTGTTGTGATTGTTGTATACATAACATTGTTAATGGTATATGTATATGCAAGCCACTCATGTAGAGTAAGAGAGGAGTTAAGAGGAAAATGCCAAATGGCATGTGACACATGACAATGTGAAAAGTGGAACGACAGTGTATCCCTAGAAGGTCAAGTAGAGCATCTTAAACATAAAACCTACATATATACAAGGGATTTTGAAGGAAATGCATGTGGAAATGTTATATCTCCTTTATCTCTTATTATGTAATATCGTTTGTAGTTAGCATCATGTCATTTTCTTCTATTCCCTATGTTATAGCTCATACAGCAAGCTTTAACTGTAACTGGACAAATAGGGAATAGGTTAGTAGTATCCTAGTCAATGGACTTACTTACTTATAGTGATCATTGTTATATTACCAAGATGAGATTCACAGTATGGAATGTTATGGAATTAATGGGAAGCGATATCACTAGCTACTACACAATGAGATATTCAAACCAGTGTAATCAGTAGTTCATAATCATATACATTAGACTCATATCAGTCAGTTGTACTCATAGTTAGTGTTGTACTAATCCATATCCAAGTAATGGCAATTAATGGAGCTCAGCCTGTACAAAGTGTGTAGTAAGCTAATCATTATCATAAGTAGTACTAATCCACTAGCTCTATGTGATGGATAGGTGATCAGAATAATAGTAGTAATCCCATATTACTTATAGTTTAATGAAGACTAGATTTGTGTTAATTATGTTACTAGTATTGCTTATTTTGTGCTATTACATATGGTATACTTAGTAACATGTAGATATTGAGATTAAATTAGATCTTACTTCATATTTACCCATCATGTAATGGTTACAATAGATGTAAGTAAGCATATGGTGTTAGTTATGTGATTACCTTTATCTAAAGAATAATTTGATGTTGTTGTGTCAATACTAGCTATAACTAATAGTACTCATTGTGTTCACAGTGGAATCAGCCTAATACAAGTATAACCATAATATGTACGTTAACTAGAATGGTGGAAATACAATATATAAACCTTATGGTATGATATGGCTCTATTTCACTATATTCCATATATGTAAGCTATTGTATCTTCTACAGTTAGGTCATATTGATTACTTAGTACAACGTTGTTCCGGGAATAGAGATTAAAGTTATAATGAAGTAGTAGTTACATAAGATTGAATGGTAATAGATTACATACATGTTAAATCTACCATTCTCCATATATTACAAATATAGCAATACCATAACCAATTATATCAACATAGTGGTAAGATCTTGCTTACAATATCTTAATCAGTATAGTAATGGGAATGGTACCAGCTTGTTTAAGAAGAGAGTACATTGGGTATAACATTTCTCAGCTTGTTATACCTATCATATTTACGTAATATACAAACATCATAAGCATCAATCTAATCACAATAATCAACTTCAATACTAACCTAGCTTAATGGTATTAGTTGTCTATTAGTAATACATACCCTATAATCACCATATTATGTTGATACAACCAATGGAATGGAAATCATACTATCATATTAACGTAAGTAGTGTAATAGATCAGCTTTAATAAAGTTGCAACTCTTTGTTATTGGAATCTAACCAATGGGAATCAAGCTATGTTCTATCCAAAAACACATATGTCATACTAGTTATGGAATAAGAGTAATAATAACCAATGTGATGGATAGGGTATTACTACTATATACAGTACAAGTGTAATGAAACCATAGTAATGAACTAGATTTTCCATCATAGGTAGTAGCATATATCAGCTTCAATACTATTCAAGCTCAAATACTAATACTACTTATACGGTAATCATACTAGGTACCACTTGAATAGGATTCATATTAATATCAACAACATGTATGTTGTATCAATCTAAGCTTGTAAGAACATGGACTAATAGCTATGAGTGTACTTGCTTAATCTAATAAAAGTAACACCAATAATATTTATAGAACATTTAGTGATTGCTCTGATAACACTAGCTCTATGTAACTTATAGTACTCCATATTGAACACTTATCAAAGGAATGGTAGAGCTCTTAGTAACATACATAATAAGAAGTATCATTATGTTTCCCATTTCATGATGAGCTAACACGATTAGGTTTTATCTACTACCCTATGAGCTAGTAATCAGCTTGTAGCTATAATAGAAACAACATGGAGTCTATCAATCTTGTTACAGATAATGAGCAAGGACCATTGTATTCAATCAACCACTATTACTAGTATAATCACCATTAACTAGGAACTAGCTTACCTTCCATAATGAGGTGATTTTATGGCATTAAATCACACAACTCTCTCATGTCTATGAGTTTATGAAACCTAATGTACCCTTATATATAGGTAATTAAAGTATTGTTACTTATCACTATTAGTTCAATATGATTCAATGAATGGGAATCGAACCACACTAATCTTATCCTTATTGTTCAATAGAGAACCTTAAACACTTTTATAGATAAGTTTTAGCAATCACTTACATGGTAACCAAATATGTATGGTTACAATCAACACTTATTCGTAATCAAGCTTATTAGGCTAATTAGTATCATTGAATACCTATGGCATTGTAATGGTTATACTTCACCTTTATCCATATGTCTCAACTATAACCATTAGTTTCAATGGTTATAGTTTATAGAGTAACACAATCATAACTTATTCATTGAGAAAATTTGTGCCCTGGACGTACCTTATTTACAGGTGCAACTTACAAGCCCCATGTTTAGTATAAAATGTTATTCCATCTAAGTCCTATTTTGACACTTATTCCATATTCACCAAAGAAAAAAGGGTGAATCGTGTCAATCCCAATGTTCACATGTGATTATTATGATCATGCTTGGCTCATGCATTTTGATGATGTATATTTGTTGAGACTCATAGTAATACTGAGAGGCGGGGTGAATTAGTATTGCATAAATTTTCCTGATTTTCTTTTCTTTAAACGATTAATATTATTTTGAAGTGCTTACTTAATCACCAATGCATACAGAAATCAAAACAACACAGAAAACACAGTACATTAGAATTTTTACGTGGAAACCCAATGCAGGAGAAAACCACATAACATCTTTCTTTATGTTCTTCTAAAAGCACCAAATTACAATTTATAATATTTCAGCTCAACAGGAACCCACAAATTGCAAATAATGAGGACACCAATCCTCTCAGGCACCAACCTATTACAAATGATGAGGACACCAATCCTCTCAGGCACCAACCTATTACAAATGATGAGGACACCAATTCTCTCAGGCACCAACCTGTTACAAATGATGAGGACACCAATCCTCTCAAGAACCAACTTGTAGAATGAGGACACCATCCCTCTCCCTTGCACCACCCTGCCTCCATGTATTTAGTTTTCTCTAATGAAAATTTCCTTACATAACTAGACCTTTCACAAGACTTTTCTCTTTGATTCAAAAAAAATCTGATATATCTCCAATTCAGTTCCTTTGAATAGTTACAAAACATTTTCCCTCTCTACGCATCCTTACATACTTGATCAGCACACATCCCTATTTATAATATATTAGTCTGAGTTCAAATAATTGTATGTGAACTCATTAAAGTTGTATTGTGGGCATATCTTGACCAGATCAAAGTTCACTTAGTTATATGTGGACACACTTCTGTCTAAATTAAGCATGTGGATGCGTAAAAGTTATATTGTGGACATATCTTGACCACTTAAAAATCCAGTTGGTTATATGTGGACATACTTCTATCTAAATTAAGAATATTTCTTGTTCAATTACAGCTAGACATTCTTTGACTAAATCAAACAGACCAAATTTTGCATCTCATCAAAATTGATGCATCCATTTAACATTCTGCTTTATAGAGTGCCCAATGTGTAGATAGAATAGGAGCGTAAAATTTAAGTCACAAGTCTTCAACTTGTCACACTTTCCTTACAGTGTGCTTGCCCAGTCACTCCACCAGACTGTGAGCACACCCAGGTGACTCACTTACTTGACTATTGAACTTTCACTTATTTCACTGCAGTCCACTACATCATTTGTCGCACTATCTCAAGGCACCCTGCAGATTTTTTATGTGCCATTGACAAGTGACTGGCTTTGTTTTGTCACATTCCACTGCCTCGTTCATCACAGTAGCTCAAGGAACCATGCATATTTTATTATATTCCATTGACAAGCGATCGACTTCATTTTTTCATATTCCACTACATCGTTCATCGCACTACAGAACTACATTCGTCACTCCACTTCCCAATTATAAACAGGGAAACTTGTTGCAATCTACTTTGTTGCATTTTTCTCTGTCATACTTTACTTCTGAAATGCATCGTAGGTAATCCCCATGTTGATCTGACTACATTTATATGTTATCACCAAGAATTTATTCACCAACCTATCATATCTGCGACCAATTTCTGGCCATTGATATTCATCTGTGTCATTGATCCCTTCATCCTTTGATCCTTCTGTGCACTGTTGTTTTCATCCTTTAACGACTCCCTCTATATGTGTATCATACTTTGTGCCATACTATTAGTTATTTCACAAACTTTTGTTTTCATCCTTGTCTGTTATTGCACTATAACTGACCATGCTCATGACCACTTTGACATCAATGACAACATATTTGCAACAAACTCCCCCTTTATCATTGATGGCAACCAAAAGAGCCTGAATTCCAAATCAATGGAATTTTTTCTAAGTTTCTCCCCCTTTCAATGGGTGCAACAAACTCCCCCTTTCAATGTGTATCAACATCTAGGTTTGTTGGTTTTTGTTTGTTTCTCTCCCCCTTTGACAGAAATGACAAAGAGAGACTTTGTATATTCTCCCCCTGAGAAGAAGGATTTATGAAATCCTGTGCTAAAACATGCTCTTAGACTTTGTACGTGCACAGAACCACCCTCAAATAGAATACTATCGAGAACCATTGAAAACTTATACTATGTGCATCTCCACAAAAGCAAACTTATTTTTATGATTAATGTAAATATTAACAACAATATCACTTTCCTCTGATACAGTACTAAATAGGGCACATGTAGAGGTAGTGAATTGTGCTCTTTACTGAAGTAAGGAAGACGATATCACACCCAACCTATGTCTAAGATACTCAAAGGATTCTCTTAGTAATGGCTTAGTAAAAATATATGCAATCTGCTCTTTGGAAGGAATGTACTCTAATTTGGCCACCTGATCCTGAACATGTTCTCTGAGAAGATGATATTTGATTGGTTTATGCTTAGTCTTAGAGTGTTGAATAAGGTTTTTAGAGATATTGATAGAACTTTTATTGTCACACATGATGGTGATAGGTTGATCACAAGGAACTTTAATATCCTTGAGATTTTTTATCCACAATACTTTAGTACAATAGGATCTTGCGGCTATATATTTGACTTCATCTGTAGAAAGGGAAAGGGAATTTTGTTTCTTGTTGATGCAGGACACTAAACAACTGCCAAGGAAGAATGCACCTCCACTAGTGATTTTTCTATCATCAATACTCTCTACCCAATCTACATATGTATAATCTTTAAGAATGAGGTTTGTGTCTTTTGGATACCAAAATCCATAATCAACAGTGACTTGCAAGTATCTAAATATTCTTTTAACTGCAATGACATGTGTTTCCTTAGGATTAGATTAAAACATGTTTGTCAAACTGATTGCTTGCGTGACGTTAGGCCTTGAAGCTGTGAGATAGAGTAAATTGCCTATCATAGACATGTGCATGGTTTGATTTATCTATGGAGCATCATCATCTTTGTTTAGTTTGTAACTAGTAGTCATAGGAGTGCTTACTAGTGCACAGTTTTCCATGCCAAATTTCTTCAAGATTCCTTGAGATATTTACTTTGAGAAATGAAAATTTCTCTTTCTGATTGATGAATCTATAGACCAAGAAAGAAAGAGAATTAACCTAACATAGACATCTCAAACTATTGTTGCATTGTAGATTTAAACTTCTTACTCGTTAATTCAATATTACTACTAAAAATAATATCATCAACATATACTACAATAATTAACAAGTCATTACCTTCATCCTTGATGTATAAATTATTATCAGTCATTCCTTTTTGAAATCCTTGTCGGTACAAATACGTGTCCAGTCCATAGCAATAAGCTATTGGAGCCTATTTTAGCCCATACAGGGCTTTCTTCAATCGGCAGACATAATCCTTTTTGTTAGTCAACTGAAAACCCTCTGGTTTCTCCACATAAACTTCTTCCTCTAGGTCACCATTTAAAAATGTTGATTTGACATCCATCTAATAGACTTTGAATTTTTTGTAGCATGCAAAAGCCAAAAACATCATGATAGCTTCAATTCTTGCAACAGGGGCAAAGGTTTCTTAAAATTCCACTCCTTCTACTTGAGCATACCCTTTGCATACCTGTCTGGCCTTGTTTCTAACTATTTGTCCATCTTCATTCAACTTGTTTTGTATACCCATTTAGTTCCAATTACATTATTGTTACTGGGTCTTGGAACAATATCCCAAGTCTTATTTTTCTCTATTTGGTCTAGTTCTTCATTCATGGTTTTGATCTAGTGGTCATCCTGACTTGCTTTCACAAAATGTGTGGGTTCACTCATGGACAATAATGCAAAATTTGCAAAACTAGATGTATCTATAATTTTTCTTCTAGTTTGTGTACCTACATCCTTGTTTCCAAGAATCTGACATTTTGGATGATGTTTTTGAACATACCTTGATGGTGTCTTTAGTTGTGGTGTTTCCATTCTCTCCTCTTCCTCTAAAACCTCTTGTTCTTGATACTCATTCATTCTACCATCTTATGGTTCATTGTTAATTGGTTCATCATATGAGTCATCATGGTGCTGGTGTCTTATTGGATGAAGTGGTCCTTCATGTGCTTTCACATATATAGTCTCAACTATCTTGTGGAGTCCTTTTTTAGCACCTGTACTCTTTGCTTCTGGAGGAGTATACTAATAGGATACCTTCATCAGCTCTAGAATCAAACTTACCGAAGTTGTCTTCATTTCTTTTAATGTAGCATTTGCTTACAAATATCTTCCAAGGCTATATTGATGTCAATCTGTCATGTCATAGCTCATAAGGGGTTTTATTGTTGTTTACTCTTATGTGAGATTTATTGAGAATGTTGATAGCAGTTTGAATAGCCTCTCCCCAAAAGGTATTGGGTACTTTTGATTCATCAAGCATGGCCTTGGCCATTTATTGAATTGTTCTTTTCATCCTTTCTACAATTCCATTATGTTGAGGGGTTCTTGCAATAGCAAATCGTCTCATGATCCCATGTTTTTCACAATATTTGTTGAATTCATCAGATGTGAATTATACTCCTCTGTCTAACCTTAGGCACTTGATTTTTTAGTCCATTTCATTTTCTACCTGCGCTTTGAATATTTTAAATTTTTCAAAATCCTCGAATTTATGCTTCAACAATCCAACCCAAGTCATTCTGGTATAGTCATCAATCAGCAATATGAAATATTTTTCACCTCGTGGTGACTGTGTACTAGTAGGGCCATAGAGATCTGTATGAATCAGCTCAAGAGGTCAAGTGGTGGAGAGTTCTCTTACCTTGAATTGAACTCTTGACTACTTTCCAAAATGACATGACTTGCAAATAGTATTCTCAAGTTTAGAAATTTTAAGCATATCTTGTACAACGTTTATTATTCCTAGTTTAACAAGATAACTAAAACTAAGATGACCTAGTATTTTGTGCTAAATCCAACTCTCATCATTTTTACCAATGCAACATTTTTCTTTTCCTTCTTTTAGTACATACACATTCCCCGGAGTTCTGACTTCCTTTACAACAGTCATCCTTGTATTTGCATGTTGAAAGATTAATTCTTGAAAGATTAATTGTTGAAAGATTGGTTTCCATTGAATTGTTGAAATATTGGTTTTCATTGATGTCAACCCTTGAACAGGTAGTTAACAAGTTGCATGTCCATGTTAGTAAAGTAGTTGTAAACAGAAGTTAACAAGTTGCATTCTAGTCGCATGCTAAAGTAACTGTAAAAAAAAGTTAACAAGTTTCGTGTGAGTTGCATGTCATCATGAGATCCTATGTGAGTTGCATGTCATCATGAGATCCTCATTAAAACATAGAGAAGAGTCAATTGGAAAATCACTTATGTGAATACTAATTAGCATTTATGAATAAAATAAGTTGAGGTAAGAGAATTTCAATGAAGGAAGAAGGTTACAAGAGTTGAGGGTATGGAGAAAAAGTTAGAGATCCAAGTTCTTTGACTAAATTCATGAGTTTCAGGAGGAAAAGCATGGAAATATGTGTCCTACAGTGAGGAAAAGTATGAACATCCACAAGTAGACAATGTAAGGGTCGCAGAACTATGAGGAAAAATTATTGAAGATCAAGGATCTAAAATCCAAGTCAGCTAAAAATTGAAGGCATGTCTTCCTGTGTATGTTAAGGTGAGTATTATGAAGCAATCAAGAACATATATGTCTTAGTGATTCATAAGCATTTGATTTGGATAATTCTCTTGTGGATCTTGGTATGAGGTATATGTGGTTATAGTTTTGATGAGATATTGAAATCAGTAGCAACAACAGGTTACTAGTGACATAGGTAGTGACAGATTGGTCTATATTTATATTTCATGGTGGTTGGACAGGGCAAGGAAAGGGGGTTGTATCCTCCTTCGTGTTGGAGACAGTAAATTAGGGAGTTTGAGCTTCCTTCAGGTTGCAACATGTAAATAGAGGGCTACAACATCCTTATACTTGTAGTTGGAGAAATAGGAAGTTGGTGATTTCAATGAATCTACTCTTTGATAAATAATAAAAACATTCCATGGCTTTTTCCTATATTGGGTTTCCACATAAAATTCTAGTGTATTGTGTTTATGTGATGTTTATGCACTGAATTATGGTATTGATGATATATTGAATGTTATTGAATATTTTATTTAGTGTTTAAATAAATAAAAGTTCTCATATTGATTCACCCCCCCTCTCAGTATTATAACAATTGGTATCAGAGTAGGTCCTTCAAGAAGCAATCTAACCACTGGAAGAAGATCGTGGAATATGCTAAGATTGAAGAACCAATGTTTGACGATAAGAACTATACCTGCTGGAATAAAAGGATGAAAACCTTTTTACAGGCACATGGATTTAATGTTTTAAAATCATTAGTATATGGGTATACAACACCAGCCACTCCCCCAACCAACAGAGATGGAAATAAACTCAACGAAAACAAATCAAAGGATAAAGGTACCATTTTGAGTAGTCTAGTTGATTCAGTATTTGTCAAGGTTATGCATTGTGATAGTGAAAAGGATATTTGGGATAATGTGAGTTGCATGTCATCATGAGATCCTCATTAAAACATAGAGAAGAGTAAATTGGAAATCACTTATGGGGAATACAAGTTGGAGATATGAGGCAGTGAGAGGAAGTCGGCGAAGTCCAGTGAAGGAAGAAATGTTCAGGAGTTGAGTGTACGGATAAAAATTTACAGAAATGGGTTACTTATGTAAATCCATGGGTTTTGGGAAGAAAAGCATGGACATTCACAGGCTGCAGTGAAGAAAATCATGGACACCCACAAGAAGATAGTGTATAGGGTCGCGGACCTGTGAGGAAAAATTGTTGAAGATCGACTATCTAAAACTCGGGTCAGCTACAGGTTGAAGGTATGTCTTCCTGTGTATGTTAGGGTGTGTAGGTCAGCTACAGGTTGAAGGTATGTCTTCCTGTGTATGTTAGGGTGTGTATTCTGAAGAAATCAGGAACATATATGTCTTAGAGATTCATAATCATCTAATTTGGAGAACTCTCTTGTGGATCTTGGTATGAGGTATGTGTCGTAGTAGTCTTGATGAGATATCGATATCAGTAGCAACAACAAAAGTATCAAAACCAACAACAACAACATGGTATCAATTACAGAGGTAGTGACAGATTGGTCTACATTTATATTTCAGGGTGGTTGGACGGGGCAAGGAAAGGGGGTTGTAGCCTCCTTCTAGTTCGAGTCGGTAAATTAGGGAGTTGGAGCTTCCTTCAGGTTGCAACCTGTAAATAGGGGGTTGGATACTCCTTCCAATTGTATTTGAAGAAATAGGAAGTTGGTGCTTCCAATTATGTACTCCTTAATAAATAAGAAAAGCATTAAGTGGTTTTCTCCCACATTGGGTTTCCATGTAAAATTCTAGTGTATTGTGTTTATATGATATTTATGCATTGAATTATGGTGTTTTGAATGCTCATGATATTTATTGGAGGTTTTATATTGTGATTAAAAGTACTAATTGTACTAATTGTGCTCATACTGATTCACCCCCCCTCTCAGTATTCCAACAATACGTATCAGAGTAGGTCCTTCAAGAAGCAGTCTAACCACTAGAAGGAAATCATGGAATATGCTAAGATTGGAGCACCAGTGTTTGATGGTCAGAACTATATCTCCTGGAATAAAAGGATGAAAACCTTTTTAGAGGAATAGGGATTTGATTTTTGGCAATCAGTAGTAGATGGGTATACAGCACCAGCCATTCCCCCAACCAACAGAGATGGAAATAAACTCAACGAAAACAACTCAAAGGCTAAAGGTACTATTATGAGCAGTTTACTTGATTCAGTATTTGTCAAGATTATGCATTGTGAAAGTGCAAAGGATCTTTGGGATAAACTCCAAAATATTTATGAAGGAGATGTCAAAGTTAAGGGAGCTAAGCTTCAAATATTCAGAGCTAAGTTTGAACAATTGAAGATGAAGGAATATGACTACATTGTAGCCTACCTTTTGCGACTTGATTAAATAGTTAACACTATTAATGGATTGGGAGTAGAAGTTGATGACTCAATGGTTTTTCAAAAGGTATCGAGGTATCTTCCTATGATATTTTATCCTAAAATATCAACCCTGGAAGAAAGAGCACATCTTGGTACATTGAGCATGGACGAGCTACATGGAATCTTTATAGCTTGTGAAATGAGAACAAAACAGGAGAACCCAATCATGAAGGAAACAGCTTTCAAGGCATCCAAGAAGACAAAGAAGAAGATCAAGAAAAATTCAAAACCAGGTTGCAGTTGTAGTGATGATTTAGACGAAGATGAAGAGATGGCTAACTTCGTAAGGAAATTACATAAAGGAATCGGCAAGTATAAAGGTATGCTTCCATTGAAATGTTTTAATTGTGGTGGTATTGGTCATTTTTCTTCTAAATGTTATCATAAGAATAAAAATAGTGATGAAGAAGAAGCTTCAAAAAGGGAAAAGAAATATCAAAAGGGAAAGAAGAGAACAAACAAAAGGAAATTGTTCAAGAAAAGTTTCTACTCAAATGAGGACAGTTCCTCATCAGACGAGGAGGATAATGACAATGACAGTGATTCAGAAAGAGTAATATTCATGGAAGTAGAATATGATTCTAAAGAAGAAGGTGAAGTTGATCTCAGAGTAGAGCTAATCAGTGCATTAGAAGAAATTAGGAAGGACAGAAAGAAAAACAAGTCACTCAAGGTAGAGTTAAAAATGAAAGAGGTGTTGAAATGTTGGTCAATACTTGGGGGGGTGAATCAAAATTGCTTCTTCTTTTAAAAATTTAACAATTATTAATTAATAAATTAATTAATCATAACAATTGATCAACAAGAATGTCTTGAATACAGAAATTTAAATATAACAATAACAAGTACAAGTTACAATTGTGTGAGAGATACCAATCTCTCGTCTTCTGAGCACCAACTCAAGGAGACACCAATCCCCTGGTTTTATAGCACCAAATCTACGAATAACCAACTCCTTTGTTTTAGAGCACCAACTCTAGGAAGCACCAACCCCCTTGTTTCACAGCACCAAATATAGGAAGCACCAATTCCCTTGTGAAACAAGATTTAACCTGCAGAGGACTTCAATCCTCCTGAGCTCCTCCCTACCACCCTCACTGCATAAAAATGTTTAAAATTTATTTCTTGGAATCTGGTCCTCCTTCTGATCTTCTGATGTAGACTGTAGAGACATTCTCCTTCCATTATACCTTTTTGTTTATATAATATTCCAACATGTATGAATTTTAAACATTGTGTCTCTTTGTATGAACCAATTCACCTCTTCATTTAATTTAATAATAATGCTAACATTTTGTCACTAAAAAAAACAATAATTTAAAATACTTCAAATACCTTGTAAGTTATTCATCATTAATGGAATATTTGGGTGCTAAAAATTGTTTACTATTGTTGTAATAGTTCCCTGAAAAAACCTTGATCCTGAGGTGTTAATTATCTTTAATCATATTTGTATCCTTTATGAGTCGATCTAAGTTATGGATTGACTCTTCTTATTTTGGTCTCACACTTCCATATTGATCCAACTTTATGAGTCGATCTAAGTTATGGATTGACTCTTCTTATTTTGGTCTCATGTTTCCATATTGATCCAACAATCTAAGATAAATATTTATTGTCCATTCTTGATCCATAGGATTTATGGTTTCATTGTCTGTCGACCTCAAGCATCCAATAATTGTTCCTCTATAGTTACTCTGGGCATATTGTATTTTTTGGATAATTGATTATCAATATGTATGATTCGTAAACAGGAGGCTTATAGCCTATTCGTCTCACCAACATGGAGTTTGAGGATATAGAAGGGTGTGGTAAATGCCAAAGTTCCCTTGTTGTAGTGTCCATCTCTACTTGGATGGGCCCTTGTATGTCATAGTGACATGGCATTCCTATAAAGTTTCACGTGACATCATGGGATTGGTCATGAGTTAGGTGTGGGACCCCCCCGTGTCAATTCTAAACCATGTGTTAAGTGCAGATAAATCTCGACCATCAGATCTAAGGGTGGATAGAGCTCCACCATAGATCTTGGGGTAGAAAGGGACTTCGAGACTTCAGGTCTCTGGGGATGTTTTAGACATGTACAAGAATGACTAAGGGTCGAAGGCCCAATGTTCGCG
>CBVK0101167425.1:0-11050 GCA_900067695.1 Picea abies
TCTTCCGATCTCACCACTCCAATAGGTTTGTTTCAAATGTTTTCCCATGATGATCGAGGGATATATCCAACATGGCAACTCTAACTAACCATCGATCAATGGTGACAATCTATTCAGATCAACGATGGTGGTTCCTTGCTGACCAACACAAGGTTTACAGAGTCATGATTGTCCATTCAAAGGACTTAACCATTTTTCGAGTCCTGCAAGACTTCGGCTTCTGGCCTTTGAGGACTCAAGATGATCCTGAATTCTTTACAGACTGTCAAAATTAGAGTTTAGGCTTCACATGGGTTGCATGCTCTTCACACATGAAACATATGGGGTACTCAAACAAGTAGAAATTAGTGTCCATTAGTTTTTATGATTTAACCAAGCATTATTATTCATCACCATGTTGATTATCTTCTTGCTTTCAGGTCATAGATTAAGCATACAAACAGTCTCTTGGATTTAATCTTTCACACACACACACACACACACTAACACAATTTTTCTATCTTTATGCATTCACATAAGTCATTCACATAAGACATTCACAGTCAGTTCAATATAGATGAATCACTTATTTGATAAAGGAATGATCCAATCCAACTAACTGAGAGAGGACATCTTTCCTTCCAAACTTAGGCCTTGTTGTATAGTCACTTCCTACAACACACCACCCCCATGCCAAGCCATGATAAAACCAAGGAAATTGACTCAGCAAGGCTCCAAGTTTACGATGATCTAAGAAGGTTACTCTCCTTCTCCCTCTGACACAGAAGAAGTTTCCACTTCGTACTAAGCTCGGGGTCTCTACAGGTTTATCAGGTAGTTTATAAATTTGATTTCCTATGCACAAGGGAGTCCCTTCTCTTCTTAACATTCCCTTAGCAACCTCCCCTTACCAGTGTTGGTTTATGTCCAGTAAGCATGAAGTGGTAGCCCACTATTGCTCTAGTTCAGGATCTAGGTCATCTTTGTTCAGGGTGATCATCCTCAGCTTGGACAAGCTTCCTATTTTCTTCTAGGGATTTATCCTTCCCTTTATTAATCAATGTATATTCCTTCTGCACTCTATTGATTTTTTTATGGGCTCTCTTATTTTCTATGTTCATCTGTGTTTTCCATCTCTATTCTCTCTTGTTGCCCACACTGCCTTTTTCCTACCTCTATCCATTCCTTTGGATCTATGTTGAATCCCTGCAGACGTAACTGCAATACAACCTTTTACAATTTGAAGGGGCAGTTTTTGGTACATTCATGTCATCCATTCAATTGGCCATTATTTCTATGCATGGGACAATTGCAGTAGTCATTACTACCCAACCACATTTATGACCTTCTCTTTAATGTTCACATGGTATCTTCCATCATTTTGGTGTGTTGGTGGTGAAATCATCATGTTTGTAAGCATATATAAGATTGTTGTGCAAGCTTCCTATTTTCTTCATTGATGCATCTTGTCTTCATTTCACTCAACCATCCCATTAGTCTTGTACTTCATCAATTTCCTCTGGTGTATCATGGCTAGTAATTATCAAGGTTTCTCCCTCTTAGTCAGTAGTATGGTGTTTATATTAAATCAAAACACAATTACATGCCTCATATTATTAGTGTATAAGGAGTGTGCATAATTACAGTCTTGGGAGAAAATAGGGTGTTACATTCCCCTCCCCCTAAATAAAACATTATCCTAGGTGTTTAAAACACCATGCTTTTACAATTATATAGTAAACAAAAATGGGTATGCCAATCTTATGGCATCTTCCAGCTCCCATGTAGCTTCATTAGCTCCAATATGATTCCATTGCACCTTTACATGTGCGATGGCTCTGTTCTGGAGCATCGTTTCTTTCCTGTCTGGGATGAATTTGGGTTATGGATAGAATTATCCTTCTAGTTCCACCTGTATTATAGTCCAAACAATAATGTGATTAGAATCATGCACATATTTCTTTAACAAAGACACATGGAATACATTATGTTCTCTAATAGTAGGTGGTAAAGCAAGTATGTATGCTATTGGTCCTATTCTTTCTATGATTTCAAATGGTTTGGAGTATCAGGGAGCCAACTTAGCACGCATTCCCATTTTCAGGTAGCTTCTATTAGGTTTCACCTGGAGATACACATGGCCTCCTATCTTGAACTTTCTAGGGATTCTCTTGCTATCATCATATCTCTTCTGTCTATCTTGGGAAATAATCAAATTCTTCCTTATCTGAACCATGGATTGCTCTATTTCCTTCCGTAATTCAAGTCCAAGTGTAAATTTTTCCACTGGACTATCCCAGCTAATAGGAACTCTACACTTCCTGGCATACAGAGCTTCAAACGGTTTCATCTTCAATGATTCTTGATAACAATTGTTGTACAGGAATTCTACCAAAGGTAGATATTCTTCCCATTGTTTGGGTTTATGCATAACATGCATTCATAGCATATCCTCTAGCACTATGTTCACCCTTTCGGTTTGACCATCGGTTTGCTGATGGTAGGCCGTACTAAATTCCAAATGCATCTCTAAACCTACAAACAAGCTTCACCAAAAGTTTGAGGTGAATTTGGTATCTTTGTCTAAAATTGTGGTTTTGGGTAAACCATTCAACCTAAATATTTCTTTCACAAAAACATTAGCAACGCCTATGGATTTAAAGGTAGACTTTATGGGAATAAAATGACTTTCCTTTCTCAACTTATCCACCACAACCATGATTGCATCATGTTGTTTGACTGTGTTTGGCAAACCCATGATGAAATCCATGGAAATCACTTCCCATTTTCACTCTGGTATCTGTATGGGTTGCAATATTCCTACAAGGTGTCGATGCTCGGCCTTCACCTATTGGCACTCTAGACACTTCGAGATATATCAAGCAATTTTTTGCTTCATCTTAGGCCAATAATACAATTGCCTAACTGTTGTCAACATTTTTTGATAACCAGGATAACTGACGTAAGGCCTCCTATGGAATTCATCCATAATCAATTGTGGCATGTCTATTGAATCAGGAATGTATAGCCTCTTATTGTATGTCAACAGGTTATCATCTCGTAGATGATATCCTTCATGCCCCTTTTCCTTAGGTTCTTGCTACAACTTTTCCCTCACTAGGATGAAGAACTCGTCTTTCAACAAGAGGGTCTTAATTCTCTATTGAATGTTGGACTCACCTCCACTTGTTACTTCTAGGTGTATTTATTGAATGCTTCAGCTAAGCGCATCAACCACTTTGTAATATTTTCCTTTTGTATGCTTGATTTCTAAGTCAAACTCATTGATTATTGCCATCGACTGAGCATGTCTAGCATTCAACTTTGACTGGTCGAGAAAATACTTCAGACCACAATGGTTAGTCATGAGAAAAAATCTCCTCTCGAGCAGGTAATGTCTCCACATCTTCAACACATGTACAATTTAGACAAGTTCTAAGTCATGGGTAGCATACCTCTACTCATGTTTGTTCATCTTTTGTGATTCATAACAAACCAATTTTCCTTCTTGCATAAGGACTCCGTTGAGTCCCTCCTTGCAAGAATCTATGCAAACCAAGAAGTTTTTTTCTTGGTTCTCAATCCTTAAAACATGGGCATTGGTCTTTCTTTAATTGTCAGAAACTATCTTTGCATTATGGTGACCACACGAATCTCTTTCCCTTCCTTTGTAGTGATGTAATAGGATTCTTGATAATGGAGAAACCCTTGATAAACCTTCTATAATATCCATCCAATCCCATGAAGGATCTCACTTATGTCACGTTTCTAGGAGTTGGCCAATCCATGATTGCCTTGATCTTCATAGGGTCTATTGTGACTCCTTCGATTGAGATTACATGACCTAGATACTGGATTTCCCTTTTAAAGGAATCACACTTGCTGAATTTGGCATATAGTTGGTGCTCTCTTAACACCTATAACACCAGTCTTAGATGTTCTCCATACTCATCTCTATTCTTGGAATACACCAAAATTTCATCCACAAACACTAATACGAACTTGTCAAAGTACTTTCTGATCGAACTATTCATCAAACACATCAATGTAGATGGTGCATTTGTAAGTCCAAACGACACCACAAAAAACTCGTAGTGTCCATACCTTGTCCTAAAGACTGTCTTGTGGATGTCTTTGTCCTTAATCTTAACTTAATCATATCCCAATCTCAAATCTATTTCTAAGAAAATTGTATCCCCTTTGAGCTGATCAAATAGATCATCTATTCTTGGAAAAGGGTACTTGTTCTAGATGTTCATCATATTTAGTTGTTGATAATCAATACATAACCTTAAGGTTCCATCCTTATTCTTTACTAATAGGGTTGGTACTACCCACGGGGATACACTTGACTTGATGTAACCTTTATCCATAATTTATTTCAATTTCATATTTAGTTCCACCAATTCTGGTGCACTCATCTTGTAAGGCACTCTCGATGTTGGCACTGCTCCTGGCATGAGGTCAATTGAAAATTCAAGGTCTCTTTTCAAAATTAATTTGGGCACTTCCTCTGGAAACATATACCTGAATTCCCATAAAAAAGGATGGTCTTCAACCTTCAAATCACCACTTTCTTTTGAATTTATTATGTGTATAGATTACATAGGACATCTTCTTCTATTATACTTCTTGAGTTGTAATGTTGATATTTGTCTCACAAAGACTGGCTTTCAAATGCCTTAAAAAATTCTTGTACTACCTTCCTCATCTTTGCATTTTAGATTTTTCTCATAGCAGTTCAACTTTAGCTTATGGGAGGTTAACCAATCCATTCCCAATAATATGTCATAAGAGCCAAGGGGTATAACATTCAAATTCATGTGGGTTTGAAATCCCAGAATCCAAATTGGACAAGCTTCAAAGATCTTCACCACTTTTCCCTTTGTTCTAGTGTATAACTGGACTAACCACACCTTGGTGTGTTTATTTCTCTATAATGAACATGCCTCAACTACTCGAGGTGAAATATAACTAAGATTAGATCCTGGGTCAATTAAAATAGAGATTGGTTGTCCAGTAATGATACATTTAAATTCCACCATAGAAGCTTGGTGGTCTGCTTGTTGATTTTCCACCATTGTATAGATTCTCAGTATGCTCTTGGCTACATCGTTGATGGTAGAAGCCCAATGTATGTTATACACTCTTTTATTGTCATGTTTTCTATGGGGAAAATCCCTCAATAGATGTGGCTCTTCACATCCTCATAATTGCAAATTTCCTTTCTTGGTTTCCTCTACTCTTTCCTTTGCCTGCTCCACTGGCTTATTCCTACTTTGAGATGAAAACTTTTGTTGATATACGCTCCTTCTTGGATGACCCTAATGTGCATCCTTCCTGTAATTCTTGTGGGGAAAAGGATTAAATCCTTTCTTCTAGAATCCACTCTTATCCCTTCTTTTCCAGTCCTTAGGGGACTCATGCTTGTGCTTAGACTCATCGTAACAACATTTAGCCTTTTGAATGGTGTCTTCTAGTGTCTTGGGTTTGTTGAATTCAATTCGTTCTTGGTATGAGTGTGGAAACCCACTGAGAAAATGTTGGATCCTTTCCTTCTCATCCTTAAGGTAGGTAACATACCTCAACAGTTCCATAAATCATTTTACATACGTCTCCAAGGTAATTTTCCCCATCTTATGCTCATACAATTCCTTTATCTTATCATCATAATACTTTTAAGATAGGTAAGCCTTGCAAAATTATCTTTCAAATTGTTTCTAGGTTAACTTGATTTCCTTTACTCTTTTGATTTCATTGAGGTCTTCCCACCAAATGGAAGCCCCGCCATTCAGGTTAAACACTGCAATCCTTGCCTTGGTATTGTCTGAGTAGTTATGTATTCGAAAATACCTTTTCAAGTTGAATAGCAGTGCTTTGGCTTCCTCTCCTTTCTTTATCTCAACATCAAATATGGGAAGCCTAGCCTTCTTGAATTATTCAGTCAGAAAACTTTGATATTTCTTCCTCTTTCTTTTCTTAGAAATACTAGATTTTGTGCCACTACTTGACTATTCTGCTAGATTAGTCATCTGACCAGAGGACTCTGTGGAATTGCCTCCACTCAATCCACCTTTCTTAGCACCTTGATGCTTTATTTTGGAAGAAATCCTTCCTACATCGTTGTTATCCATTTCGTTCTTTTGGGCATTCGAAGGAATTTTCAACCTCTATGACCACTATACTCCGGCATTGCTAGGACCTTGTTGTAGATGCTTTTGAATTTCAGACAGAATCTGTAGTAGAACTAAAATTCAACTCTAGTTGTTCAACATGGACCCTCATAAGACACTCATTAACCTCCTTCGGACTTATCACCATGGCCATCAAATATGGAGGGGTTTCCCTATCCATTCAGCCATCAGATTCTTCATCTATGAGGTGCATGAGGTCATCCATACTGTTTTGCACCATTCAATTACGTGTGTCTTTTCAATTCATCCTATGTGTTGAAACAACAATCATTGTTATCATTTCATGTCAATATGTAGGCTCAGGCATTTCAGAAAACAAAAATACTTTTCTCTCTTCTTCTTTTTTTAAGCAACATTTCATGGTTTTAGTGACCCATCCAAGCCTAGGGTTTGAACTGTGCTCTAATACCGCTCTGTAACGTACCCAGCCTCTAAAGTTGGTCATGTCACACTAAAACTCTCTCTTATCAGCTTTGATACTACTCTGTAACACACTCGACCCCCTAAGTGTCCTTTTTAAGGGATGGGGTATTGTAACTATCATTTTTCTTAGTCATCCCATCTCCTTCGTGGAGATTCATCACCTCATGCTCATCAAGAGAGCTCCAACAATGGTTGTTTCATTCAATTTTGAGTCCCAGATCGAAAGTGATGGCCTTTCTAAAGTTCCTTGGTATTTGACCTATCTAATCATTGACACGTGACACCTCGGCACATTCGTCATTCACCATGACAACTATGTTGCACCTACGTGGTTGTTGGCCCTTGGTTATGAAAGTAAGCAAAGATCAAGGAAGAAAAGGCAAAATGTGAACTGCATGGAAGACACACTGATTGTTACTGGGTCAAAGTGAGCAAAAGAGAAGAAAATATGGAGTGAAGTAAAAGGAAGCAAGTTGTTGGATGAGGAAATTGAGGATGACAGATCAGCAAGGAAGACAGATCATGGACAACTCAGCAAGTGGAAAAAGCCACCATTGGATTCTTTGGAGCACCACGTGAGAAGGAAGGAAAGACAGGCTAGTGAAGCCCTGAAAATGTGGGTCAAGTTGACCTAGGGTTTTGGTATCTAGGGTTTTGAAACCTAGGTTTCAGCCTAAGGATGTCGGTGTGTGATTGTAATGTATAAATATAGGTCTAGAGAACCTGGGTTGGGTTGTTGTTGGTGTTATGATTTTTGTTGTTGTATTTTTCATTGTGTGATCTAGTGAGTAATATTGAGTGAGAGAGAAGTGTTGAGTACGAGATCCTTCTTTATTGTAAGATTTTTAGTTGGGTGCGAAGATCAACCCTGCAATTGGGTGCGCAGGGAGGGGAGAGATAGCGAGGAGAAGAGAGAACATCTGCTAGCTGAGAGCGCAGACAAGAACTGTATGCTTCATCTTAATATATTATAAAGAACAATTCTATGGATGTATCCCTAGAGAGAGGGTGAACTATGTATACCTTGTGCAGTGTGTGATTGATGTTATGTTCTTTGCCCTTTGATATACTATTATTTCATTACTATGTTAGATCTGATAGATAGTTGTGAGGAGTAGATCTAAGTTGATAAGTGATATATGCATGTTGTATTGTTCTAGTAATAGATCCACTTGATATTGCCCTTGGTTGTAGACATCTTTGTCTTGAAAGAACCCCCATAGCTACTTCGAGTGAGACTACATTTGCTTCACAGGTGTTGCCAAAAGGGCCAGTAGTTAGGGCTTGTCGGTGTGCTCTTGGAGATGAACCTTGGGTCTGCCCTTATGCCAACAAATGGTTTCATTGCTGGGACAGGAATCTGCTTGAGGGAATGTCAAGGTGGTTTCCATCAAAGACAAGAATTCAAAAGTGGATAGAGGATCAAGAAAGGGACTTCGCTGAAGGCCAGAACAAGAACCCTAATATTAGTATAGAGGATTGGTTGGAGAGATATATCTATACTGATATACACGAAATTTTCTTTGGAGAAATCCATCAGGAGATATATGAGTGGTTAGCTAGGTTAGCAGATACCTAGTTTGAGATCAGATCTAGACCTTCTGTGGTTTGGATGTTGGCGTTGATCGAGAAGGTCAAGAGAGTTGATAATTTCATGTCAAGAGAAGTAGATCACTGGTTTGATAACACCATTGGAGGGTACATCACTGAGTTTGTTGTTGACATAGTAGAGTCATATAGCCAAGCCGAGAGATATTTCTTCAAGGGACCCAGAGGAAAAGTTTTACATTTTCTGAAGCTGAGGATCAAGAAGCTATTACATGAGAAGAACATCTTGAAGATACAGTAGATTGGTCAGCTCTGTAAAAGCTAATGTTTAAGAATTCAGACAGTGACAGCAACATAGATGCTGGACATACATGCAGTGGGAGAGTGTTCATAGAATTTCATCTTGTGAACCTGTTTAAGAAGAACTACAGGGATGAGGGTTTCTACAGTGGAAAAGAGGTATATCTAACAGATGAAGAGCATTTAGAACCCACTGGGACAGAGGAAGGGAAAGTTGAAGAACCTCGTCGGGAAGATCCAGAAACTTCAGGAATTGCACAGACTTTTGAATTAAGTATTATTATCCCTCCTGTGGAGTCGGTAGCATTAAGCAATCACAGTAATCCAAGCCACCATAGTGTTCAGTGCACTGTCACTAGTATTCCACCACATACTCAGTTAGGAACCCTAAGAAGATCTATGGCAGATGAGATGAGGCTCCCTATTTTTAGGGGAGATGGATCTCAAGATATTGATGAGCACTGGTTCCTATGTGAATTTGTATGGAATATTAAGAATCTCACCAACGAAGATGTTAAAATAACTCAGTTTAGTACTACCCTAAGGGATCACGCACTGAGCTGGTACATGAAGCTTGTCCAAGGACTTGCACAGCCTAAACCGTTGAATGAGATCAAGAATGCATTGATTGCAGAGTTCAAGAAGCCCAAGTCAAAGTCACAATGTATTATAGAGCTGAAAGAGATCAAGCAGAAGATAGTAGAACCTGTTTAGGAATTCGATAAGAGATTCAAGACCTTAACAGGCTGATTGACTTTTCAGATCCCAGATGAGCAGAACAAAGAATGGTTCATTGTTTCCATATTAACACACATCAGAGTTCTTTTGATGCAATAGAAGATTGCTTCGTAGGCTGAGGCACTGAAAATCACCATGAAGTTAGAGTCAGCCCCTATGGGAGAATCCAGCTTAGGTATGAGTCAAATCTTGAGTCAGCTAACTAGTTTGTCTCTGGAGGTCAAAGATATAAAGAAAGGCAAGGGAAAATATAAAAGAGAAGACATATGGTGCATCAGATGTAGATCAAAAGGCCATGAAAAAGATCATTTTCCCCTATTTCATGAATACTTGGCCTCTAGAGCTCTAATCCCTTTGAAGCAAGTCACCCTACCCTGGTGCGAGGTATGAAGAAATAGACATCGCCCTGATGAGTGCTAGTACATGGAAAAATATGTTCAGACACCCAAAAATTTGTATTACATGTTCTGTAAGTCTGTAGGGCACTATGATAGGGATTGTAGGGCTTATGACCTCATGCATGAAAGGTCAAGAGACATATACAAAATTCAAGGTGAAGTAAAGCAAGAAGCAAACACTACGTAGTATAACTCCCCTTGAAGAGGAAACTTCAATCCTTATGGTGGATTCAGAGGAAGAGGAGGAGGTATGGGTCGAGGTTGAGGACATATAATATGTTATAACTGCGCACGACCAAGACACTTGGCAAGGGACTATCAGAACCCTTGTACCACTTGCAACTACTGCAGTTCCTTCGAACACGTTATCGAAGATTGTCCTGTGTTGCTAGCTAAGCTTTAGGAAAGATGAGGACCTCGACAGAACCCGCAAGTGAAATTGATATATGCTGAGAGTCGCAAATAAGACCCTAGAGTCATTGTTATCACTAGAGAAGTTTTTGTTATAGGAGAAGACAGATTGACCCAATGAAAGACAACATAAGACTCAGGAGTCCGGAAAGCTATAGAGAAGAGCCAAACTTTTGATGCAAAGAAAGAAAGATAAATATTTGAGGAGGCAAGAAAAGTGTTCAAAGAATACCAAGGCTCTTCATCAAAGACACGGACAAAAATAAGAGAATATGGAATGCCTCTAGAATTCGATCAATCTGCTTCACCAAAAGAAGGAAAAGAGGTAAGCAGGCTCATGGAATTTTTATATACTTCTATTAAGTTGATTCAGGATGAAAGCATTGTACAAGAGCTACAAAATTTAATCAGACAGTGTGAGATAAGAAGGATAGATCCTGTGCTGAATAAAGCAGTACATCAACTATCCAAGAAGAGAAGGACAAATAAAGAACTACACTTGAATGCTTAGATAGGAGAATATGATATAGACTATGTGGTCCTTGACTTAGGGTCGAAGGTCAATGTCATGACAAAGCAAACCTGGGCACTGATGGGAAAACCGAAGTTGATCTACTCCCCTATCAGAATTAGGATGGCTAATCAACAAGTTGTAAGCCCCTTTGGAAGATTGGAACATGTCATTGTGGACACTGATGGATTAAGAACATTTGCAGATTTTGAGGTAATTGAGATAGTTGATGATAGTTGCCCTTACCCTATGTTGTTAGGAATTGATTGGGCTTTCAATAATTCCACTGTGGTTGATTTAAAGAAAATACATATGACATTTGAAAGAGATGGCCTTAGGTTCATTGCACCATTATATCTAGATGAAGGTCAGCGATACACATAACCTATCAGAGAAGAAGATCATGCATATGAACTAGAAAACATATACAAATTAATAGTTAGACAACAGGATTACATTAATCCTATGACCGATGGAAACCTAAGCTGGCAAAGTGATAGCACATGTTCATTGTTACAGGTATGAACTAACTGAGAGGGGGGGGGGGG
>CBVK0101167427.1:0-13044 GCA_900067695.1 Picea abies
GCATAGTTCCTCTCATGTTCCTTAAGATTTATGGACTCATATCCACTGACATGTCCATTTTGTGTGAGGAATCCCCCAAGTCCTTCCTTACATGCGTCTGCACATACCACACAACTTTCCTTTGGGTCAACAATCTTTAACACAAGTGCACTAGTAAGTAATTCATTCAAGACATTAAAATTCTTTTCACACTTGAGTGTCCATTCAAATTTAGTTCCCTTCTTTTGCAAGGGACTGATGGGATGAAAAATCTTAGAGAACCCTACTATGAACTTTCTGTAGTAGCCAACTAATCCCATAAAGGATCTGACTTCTAACACATTTCTGGGTGTTGGCCATCCTCTAATGGCTTCGATCTTTTCTGGATCTACTGCTATGCCCTACTCTGAAATAATGTGTCCCAAGTAATGGATCTTCTTTTGATAAAAATAACACTTGCTCAACTTGGCATACAAATTATGTTCTCTAAGTACTTGAAATACCAGTCTTAAGTGATGTTCATGTCCCTCTTCAGACTTAGAATAGGTAAGTATGTCATCCAAGAATACTATGACCAAATTATCCAAATAATTTATGAATATTCCATTCATTAAGCACATGAAGACAACTGGTGCATTGGTCAGTCCAAATGGCACCATTACAAATTCATAATGCCCTTACCTGGTCCTAAAGTATGTCTTATGAATGTCTTCTTCCTTGATTCTTACCTGATGGTATCCTTCCCTCAGGTCAATATTTGAAAATATATTTTCTCCTCTTAGTTGATCAAAGAGGTCATCAATTTTGGGTAGTGGATACTTGTTCTTTATAGTGTACTTGTTCAACTGTTGAAAGTCAATACACAGCCTCAAGGTTCCATCCTTCTTTTTGACAAAAAGTATTGGTGCTCCCCAAGGTGAAACACTTGGGCGTATGTACGCTTTCTTCAACAATTCCTCCAACTTGATTTTTAATTATTTTAACTCTGGTGTGCTCATTCTGTAAGGTGTTTTTGACACCGGGGCAACTCCTAGCAGTAAATAAATTGAGAAATATATCTCCCTCCTTGGTGGAAATCCTAGTATTTCTTGGAATACATCTTCAAATTCCCGTAGCACCAAGAAATATTCAAGGCTTGGCCCATTTTTACTATTTGGATCTTCCACATGAGCTGCATATAGTTGACATCCTTTCCTAAAACATGTTTTCAGCTGCAAGACTGAAATCTCCCTTATAGAGATGGGTCTTGGAACTCCTTTCACAGTGCTCTATTTTCCATTTCCATCAAGACATGTAAATATCTTGTTATGACAATATAGGAACACATGTTGCTTGTCCAACCAATCCATTCTAATCAGAATATCATATGACCTCAATGGAATTATATTTAGATCAATACTAGGTTTTTGAGCACCCAAAACAATCCAAGTACCCAGATCTCTTCTACCCAGCCTATACCGCCCAAGAGAATGGACCTCCACCCTTATCTATTATGCAGTCCCTAAGGTAGTCCTTATCCTTTTTCCAGGGCCTCCAACACAAATGGTCCACAATATCAATGTTGGAACTCTCAGGACTCGCAGTTGTGAGAAAAACAGGGCATAAGCCAATGCATCTCAGACATGCAGGCCCCAGGTCATGGTTGGATTGCACTAGAGACCATTACAACCAACTATCCTATGGCTAATTCTCTATAGTTCCTTTCCCTTTTCCAAGCCAAGACGCAGGTGAGGATGGATCAATGGATGGGTAAGTGAGTGCATGGAATGGCGTGAGTGAAAGAATTGTATGAAATGCAGGAGTGAAGGAGCGGATGAGCCAACAACCAACCCCACAATTAGACCAGGGATGGGTTTAAGTATTTTTGTGGGGTAATCAAGAACCTCCTGGCCTTCCCCAAGAATCTCACATAATTGATCCCCTCCCTTAGGCAAAAAGGGTAATTAACATAGGAATAAACATTTATCCCCTCAAGCCCCCTCTCTTGTGGAATGATATCCCCCTATAAATCTAGTCCTTTTCTGTCAAGCAACTAGCCATGTATTCATTATTAATAATGATAAAAAACATTACATGTCTTGGGCACACTGGCATTTTAATAATTGTTTGAGTACTTGGCCTCTTATCATTATAACAATACATTATTTAAAATGGGGGTTCAAAACCTGAGGTGTTAAAATTTGCAAAACAAGATTTCATATACTCGCCAAATAATTACACCGCTCTGATAAATCACTTGTCAGGGAAGACCTAATCTATGATACCACATGTTAGGAAATGCAGGACATTTCCACACTAATCCTAACAGAAGAGAAGAATAATTTAATCAATAAAGAAAATGACATGAGAAATCACACAATACATCGAGATTTTACCTTCAAAACCCTTAACTGGGAAAGCCAACATTCCTTTGAGTGTTCTACTATCTTGTTGTTGTATTCATTCAGAATAATATGTTACATATATAACCTTGGTCCACACCTAAGACACAATCGACATCATACCCTATTGCACATGCAAGAATAACCCTATAGCCAATTCAACTTACATATGCATGACCAACTAATTACAATTACCATGCACTAGCATTACAAAATTAAAATTCTCACATTATCCTTTACGTTCATACAAAATGCCTCTTTATAGGATTTACAATAGGAAAAACCCTAAATATTGGTGCCAAAAAATAGTTACAGATCCATGCATCTCATTGGCTACAAATATCACAAATCTTTGGATTTTGTTACAGTTGAATACAAGTTGTGTTTACTAGTAATCCCTCATTTGGTCTCTAGTCATTTGTATCATGCTTGCACTTCGACCTCTTGTCGGTTGAATTTCCATTGTTATCTTCAAATTCAACTTTACTCGGTCAAATGCCTCGACCTTGACTTGCTGTCGATCTATGTCAACTTCGACCTATTGTCTATACACCTAGACTTTGACTTGTTTTCAATGCCATCGATGTTGTCAATCTACATCGACTTCGATCATTGGCTGATTCACCTTGACTAGACTTTCACTGCAAACAATATAACAATCCAAAACCATATGTCCAGAAACCTAGAACCCTTCGCTACGCTAAAAAAGGATCTAATCCTTCCAAGATTTGGGACTTTGGAGTTCCATGACTCCGAGATGTTTTAAATTCACAAAACTCCAATCTTCCAAAAGGAAACCTACTAACACGGTTACCAGATGGTTTGATAAAAAACAGGTGGTTTTTTATCTGTTACTATGGAATCCTCCTTCTCGTTAAAACCTGACTAACTTCTTCGTCGTGGGGAATTTATACATAGTTTATCATTATCATAGATCAATGGTATAATCACCATCGCCATCATCCTCTTGTGGATCGACAATGGATAAGACACCTAAACCATTTACCTCATCGGGTGACCAACGAGATTTCACTACTTCATGAATTTGTGGTGTTGGATTGCTGAGAGGGGGGGTGAATCGATAATAGAGAAATATGATCCATAAAATCCAAGTTTTATATCAATGTACCATTATCATCCAATAGTTGTAGAGTAAATAAACAATGAACAAATGAGCAATCATACACATACACAGTACACCAGTGGTTTTACGTGGAAACCTGAAGTGGGAGAAAACCACATAGTGCTTTTTCTTATATGTATTTAAGAATTACATTCATTGGAAGCACCAACTTCCTCTGTTTTCCAGTTGCAACTAGAAGGAGGCTCCAACCCCCTACTTTCTCAGGCTAGAACCTGAGGGAAGCTCCAACTCCCCAATTTTGTCACTACAACTAGAAGGAGTCTACAACCCCCTATGTTCTCTGACTGCAACCAGAAGGTGGATAAAACCACGTGTCCTTGCCTCGTCCAACCACCCTGATGTAGAAGTATAATGATGGAACCACTATCACACTATAACTATAAGATATACCACTGTAACAACCTGTATCACTAACCTACAACCAACGAACCTGTAACAACCTGCACCAAACAACCTGTAATCAACCTATACCATAAACAAGTGCATCAACCATGCACCAACCTGTACCTCAATTTGTACCATCAACGAGTGCATAAACCATGCACCAAATATGAACCAATCATGCATCAAATACACATAAACTATGACTCATCAAGATGTACCAACATCATCAACTATACACTTCATGTATGTGCCAACTCATCAACTACTTGTCTCAACCATGTACCCGACATGTACCTCAACCAAAATATCTCATCAATATCATCATCCAAATCTGATTTGTAACTCTATAATAGACCTGCTATATATGATAACATACATGCAAACCTTCCTTAACTTTAAAAATAAGAGACTAGCATTTTCATCAAACTTTACTTTTGTCTGACATGACTAATTTTGGATTAGTCAACAACCCTAACTTGAAATAATCATAACTATGTACCTGCAATATATAAAGATCTGAAAATACTACGAAATGTTCTTCAGTTTCGTTTATGCAATTCCTCCAGGTTTCACTACTTGGATCCTCTCAGAAAATGAGTTATATAAAAAATGGCATACCTTATTGAATTATGGCTTATTCTAGAGAGCAAAATTGTAGAGCGTGCCCTGAACGAAATGTTTGTTGTATGGATCTGAAAATTGAACACATAATACTAAAGAATGTAATATAACCAATATATTTTTTCTTACTGAATTTGGATTGGTTAGGAATAAATTATGACGTTTTTACCCGAAACACATGTTTTAGACTAGTTTCAGGACTAGCCACAAAATCCAAAAATAAAATGACCCACAAGATAATTTTTTTATCACATCTACTTAAATATGTTTCCTCAATGACCTCCCGATTTCATGCTATGAATCATTCTATAAAACAAATTATTACGAAAATGGTGAGATGACCTGTAAATAACATACCTTAGAAAACATTATCAAAAGAATTTATCCTCCCTTGAATTTCGACCATCTTTACTTCACCTTCCCTCTAAAATTAGGCTTATATATCCTTTGGTTACCTCAGTCACTTTCTCAAGTGTGATTAAAAATCAGATACAATTGCCTCTTATTTATACTTTCATGTAGCTTCCTCAAGGGGCTACCTTCTAAGCATCTTAACCCACTTTCCTTATTTTAGGGCTAACCCACTTCTAACCACTTGTCCAATTAGTAATTTCTCCATTAACTTTATTATTTAAATAATTTATTTTGTATCCAATTTGACTTATAGTACACTCATCACTTCACTTTATTATTTAAATTACCTTCTAACAATCTTAACCCACTTTCCTTATTTTAGGGCTAACCCTGTCCACTTAGTAATTTCTCCATTAACTTTATTATTTAAATAATTTATTTTGTATCCACTTTGACTTATAGTACACTCATCACTTCACTTTATTATTTAAATAATTTATTCTTCGCAAACACTTTGACTACTTTGACCTTTTGGGTCTTCTAGATGACTCATGAGGGTTATCCAACTTCACATGGCCATAACTCTCTAACCATGAGATGTTATGTGATGTTCCACATACCATTGGAAATGGCATGACATGTAATATCCATATAGAATAGTATTACCTACAAATATATCAAAACTCATACCATTATCCATTAAACAAACTTGTGTCCATTACCCAAACCATTGTGCTACCGAAATTCGCTATCGGACATTCTTCAAGGGTTGACATCAATGACAACCAACCCAATTTTTCAACAATATCCCCCTTTGGAAATGATAGAAACACTATGATGCAATACTGAAGTCATGTCACTCATGCTCCCCCTGTGACCATAGCTCCCCCTGGAACCATGCTTCTTTGCTTTGCATCTGATAAATATCCCCCTTTGTCATCAATGGAAAAGGTATCTTTCCATCCAGGGATGCTCCCACTAACTAAACTATCATTGGGTATACTCCCCCTTGTTGACAATAAAAATCGCAATGAGGATTTCTCCCGCAAATTATTGCTAAATACTATTATTTAAACTATGCTAATGATATATAATACTAGTAGGTGGGACCCCCTTTGTAGATTGGAGGATCAGAGATAGTCTATGCACACATTTTATGTTTTTTTTTTATGTTGCTTAGAGGGTTCTACATGATTGATGATAAAATATTGATTTTATTGCAACATAATGGAAGATGGATAATGCACTTTACGTGATGATTTTGTTATTCTAAGCTTTAAATTCTATGTATGAAGTGGCATATATTTACTGTTGTTACATTTTATAGTGTTGCCATGATTTATTATTTGTTACAGTTGCACACAACACATGTTAGTAACAACAAGAAACAAGAGGAATGGAAAGAGACTTGGAATATATCCAAGAAAAGGAAACTATGCTATGCTATGCTATACTATGTGAAATTGAAATTTGAAGAAGTTGATGTTAGTCCTAACTAGCAATGCTAGTGGCTATACGATTTTATTGAGTTATATGGGGCGCATGCGATATATGGTATAGTATGTTTTTTGCAATGGTTAATATAGGTCGGGTGGCACAATTGGAAAGTAATGTGTGCAAGTTTCGATACATGGATTAATGGCATGGATTAATGGTTGGCTGGCTATCATGTACTATGTAATTGAATGAGATAGAGGATGGAAGCGACGTGCACTAAATTCACGTCACTCCATACTTCTCCCAATGGGATGTCACCCTAGCATGGTTATTGTTCATTTTGGTTTTGTTGTGGTTAATATCTGAGATTCAGGCGTGGAAGGAACTTCTCAACCAAGCTCTCATTTTTAAGGCCATTGGTTATAGGTATGATTCTTTTCGCCCATCCATGAATTTTCTCTGTGTATGAAATGAGCGTTGGCTCAATAATGTGTTGGTCTATGTTTTCTTGAGGTTGGAAACTGTGTAAATGTGTGGTGTTTTCTCTGGAATGACTTTGTGTGTTATTCGTTGAAAATCGAAAAATCGATGGTTGGAGATACGATTTCATTATTTGTTCTATGTGGTGGAAACCGTGATGGCTTCTTGTTGTCTTTATGGGTTTTTGTTGGAGGGTTTCAGTCTGTTTATCCTTGTTGGTCGTCTCCTCATAGTTATGGTAACCACACTCGGTTGTATTTGGTGCTATGGGGTTTCTGTGTATGTTTTGAACCATCTTTTGGTCACTGCATATCTTTTTCACCTGGTCGTGGGATCATTTTATGTTATTGGTATCAACACAGTTGGTTATTGGGTGGCCATTATGATAAGAAATATGCTTTAGGGTTGATTGGTTGTACCTAGGTTTACATTTCTATCGGCATTGCTAAATGATTCGGTTCTTGAAAGGCACGAGGGTTATGACTCTGCGCATTATTGGTATTGGCTACTCTCTAGTAAGAAACCTCTGCTCCTCTGCATCATGGTCTACCCTACAATCGAGCACTCAACACACCCTAAAAATTCTATGTCAAATTTTACTTTTTGGGTACCACTTGATCATTTTGCACTGTCTGATTGGACTTCAGTATGGAAAATGTTTCCTTTTCTTATCATTTTGACTCTTGTTAAGTCTTCCAAAGTTTGTTTGAATATGTGAAAACCCATAACTTAAAAGAATAACATTTAAATAAAGAATCGACAGTCAAAAATTTTCCCTGACACGCTCAAATATTCGACATTGGGAAGAATTAAAAAATGAAAGAGAATCACTCGAGAGAACCGAGGGCGCTGAGAACTGATTTTTTGGCATCTTCAAACAAAAGTTGCTCTTTCATGACAAGAATCACACAAGGATATCACCAAAAACTGATTACCTTCGACAACAGTAAAGGGCGAAAAGAGTGAGTGTTGGAAGAATAAAGAAACAATATCACCGATCGCTGACTTCTGAAATGTTTTCAGCATCAGGGGTTTTCAAGGACGATAACCCATAAAGAAATGAGATGATAGTTTTATCTCTGAATGTCAATCCCCAATACCTTTTCAACATCGGCAGTCCCAAGTTTATGTTAGAGTGCACGGCTTGAACAAAGTCCTGAGTCCGACCCATACCCGCGAGCTAAGTCCTCGGTCTTTAGTACCACGAATCTTGAGCCAATAGTACCACATTAGCTCTATACGATGAAATTGATCGACATCAGAGGTTTTTCATAGAAGGATATCAATAAAAATAAAATGTAACTTGGAGCACCACTAAGTATAATTTTGGGACTAACTTACAAGAAAATCTAGAGAAAGAACACAATAGATACACATGCAAAGGGAAGAAATGATGCATCCATTTCAAGACTTTATATTAGGTCCCCATCAAGCTCAAATTACATACAAGAGACACTGTCTACACCTTTTGGGCCAATCAACCTGGTTTTCATTAAGAACATTATAACTTTCACAAAAAAGGAAAACTATCAAAATTGTTTGTCACGTCTGAGAATAAAAAATGGAGTTCGTCAATCATGCCTCTTTTGTGCATGGAATTTCTCCCCGGCTGCTTCGCGCACCTTGATATGTTTTCATTTTCTATTATTTTGACACCCTAGGTGCTTCGTACAGTTGCACGATTGTATCTTGCATGTCCTGAAGGTGTCTCTTGAGACATGTTATGTTCCCTTCACGACCTTGCGATGTTGACACCTCAAAGGTCTTTGCCACCAATTGTCGCGCTAATTCTCTATTTTCCTGGTAGAGTCTAATAATGGTGAGTTGTGCCTTCTCTAACTGTTGAGTCGAATCTCGAACGTTATAAACTGAGGCATATTTTCTCCTCGCTTTGCTCCCACATCCCCATCTTGTGTTTTTAACAGGTTCTAGCTGGATAACGAGCATAAGTAATGCCTCGGCGACCGATCTTGTGCACGAATCGATCATGATTTGGTTTACATAAGATTCCTTACTCTTCCTTGGCCTTCCTCTTCTCTAGGGTATCTATTGTTGGGGATGCATAGCTTCCAATGTTCATCCTCCTGGCGTAACTTCTTCCAGTTCGGACTCCACATAGGGTGATACCATCATTTCCGTGTGTAGGTCAGAGTCTCCCTTGGAAGCCTCGAGAATTCTTGCTGCAAATAAGAACGAATCCCAGGCATTTTGGTGCTCAACCTTGGTGCTCTGGCCACTTCACATGCCCCGTCTTTCATTTTGAGGAGTTCCCATGGTGAAACAACGTATCTGTCCTATGCGTGGGGAACTTGACAAGGGCCCAAAGTGGAAAATTTGATCAGACTGGGTTCGCGAGATGAATTACCAACAGTGAAAAAGCTCGGCTAGTGAGTAGAACATGCAAAGAACATACATAATTTATAACAGAGTGGACAGCGAGTGGAAACATGCTAGGGGACACCAGATTCCCGACGACGGGATGTTTTGAAGCAAACTAAATATTTTTTGTGGCACATGCGCGCAACGAGTATGTTCTGGGGTGTGTGAGATGCAACCTATAGGATTTGCAGAGGGTGTGTGGTACAATCACCTTAATTTTCATTTCCCTAGTCTCCATGATGAGCTGATGATGGTTGATGCACTTGCGGATGCGACTTATGTTTGCACAACTTTCCTCGACCTGAGGTGCCTAATGACTTCCCTTATTATAGGATCCGATTCTTTTGGAACATACTTGTACTTTCAACACATTTTCGGATCTGACATCCTTTCTCGAATCCAAGGGCCAACTGACCACGCACGTGACTTCAATTATTAAATTTCTTCGTACCTGATCCCTCATTCTGTGGCACACAAATTTAACCCATCCTTGCTATGGAAGGAAAACCCCTCTATGGACTACACCAGGGTTCTAAAGTGTAGGTAGAGCTAATCATATAAAGTCTCCTACTTTTAATTATTATCCCGTCATTACCCCACAATCATATATAAAAGACATAGTATAGGGATCCGGTAGGCATACCTTAAACTCCGCGTCTAGTGTCGATCCCTTTGAGCTCAGTTGTTTCTCAACTGCAGATCTCCTCCCAAGGCCAACTTGCATTCACTAAAAGACAAACGAGAAACTACAAGCATGCATTCTATATAAGGATTAGTGGGTTAGACATCATAACAAAAATGTAAACAAATCATAAAGATTTAAGACATCATTTGGCGGGTCGAAAAAAGTATTTCTTTATATTAATCTCACAAAATTCATTTATAATATGAGACCAACAAATTCTCCTCGAACTCGGTCTTGGGATCCTCTTCACCATGCACCAACTGATTCCATGTTTTCTTCTCCTCTTCAATTCTCTCTAGGGAAATGGAAAGGGTTTTGCAATGGAGGAAGAAGGAATTCTGGCTCAAAGTCACAATGTGGTTGCAAAATATTGGGGCAAAGGGGGAATACTGAAATGAATTGAGTTTCTATGCTCTCATGGTTCTCTTGTTGGACAACTGACACCACCCTGCCACCCTGGTTTCTCTGGCTGCAACCAGATGGAAGCTACAACTCCCTATGTTCAAGTACCCCCTTGAACCTCTGAGGACAACAGTCCTCCCTAGCACCTCCCTACCACCCTGAAATATAAATCTTTGCTACTAAAACTTATTGCAGTGATATAATGTTCATCAATGAATTACCAGTCTCATCACTGTTCTACTACATTACCCTACTCTGTCTGCCTCACTGTCTTCCTACACACATGCCTTGCGATTTCTATTCTTATTCCTTTTATTCTCTGTGCGTCATTTCCATTCAATGCACCATTCCTCTTCTGTGCATTTCAGCTACTGCACTCTGTCTGCTTCTACACACCTGAATCACTCTCAACAACCGCCCTCATCTCTTCTTTGTTCTACATTCTTATAGTCTATGTGCACCTTGTGCATTCAATATGTGCAATGCTTCTTCATGCTCTCTCCCCCACCATTGTTCTCCCCATCGGGATCTCCGCTGCCACTCCACCTCACCACCGCTTCACTCCCTCGATCATGAACACACTCTCTCTCTATTCTGCATGTTCTCCTCGTGTCGAGTCCACTTCTTGATCATCATAGCAACTCTTAAGATTCTCTGGCGGTTATATCCATGCGTTCATCATCACTAGGTGTTATTCCGAGATTCGTTAGCCTATCCATCGGTCGAGACTCTTCATCTTCTCTATCATAGTCGAGCTCATCCATTCTGTTGCAGTTACAAGCTTCAATGCTCTTCCATCTATCAATCACCTTGATGAACAATCTTCATTCCACTGCCAGATGCCTTGAGACTCTTCAGCTCCTCTGGAAATCACACTGAGGCCTCTTCGAGTCCTCTGACAGAAACCATCAATCATATCTAACAGTTACACTGTGAACCTATTGAGCCTTGTGACTTTGGCACCTTTCACCTTTCCTTTCGCATGTGGCCTCAGGTAGTCACCATAGCCTACACCAAATGGTGTTTTCGTATTTCATCATTTTGACATTTCGCATGTTGCAAATTCCTATTGCGAGGCATCTTGAATCTCCAAGTCACGATCTCTGAAATGGAGCTTTGTTGCACTAGCTCCTTCCTCCATCTTCCGCAGATCTGACCACTGGCTATGACCACAGCCTTATTCGAAACTGCATTTCACAATTTCATGTTTCGTGAATTTGTAGTGAGTCACTCTAACTCTTCCAACTCCCGATCACGAAATGGAGCCTTGCAACTTGCAAGATCCTTCCTTCACATACCCACAGTTGTGACAAATCATTTATCCATAAAGTTCTTTGGTGATTTCGCATTTCGACATTCCTGTGGTGACATGTTTCGACACTCCAACTCCCAGTATCCAGAACTCCGAAATGGAGTCAAATCAACTATCTGGTATTTCAGCGTTTCACATTTCAACATTTCTGTGATGAAGTGTTTCGACACTTGCAACTCCCGGTATCCGGAACTATGAAATGGAGTCAGATCAACGGTCCAGTATTTCGATGTTTCACATTGCGACATTTCGACATTTTTGTGATGAAGTGTTTCGACACTTCCAACTCCCAGTATTCAGAACTCTGAAATGGAGTCAGATCAATGGTCCAGTATTTTGGCGTTTCGCATTACGACATTTCAGCATTTCTGTTATGAAGTGTTTTGACACTTCCAACTCCTGGTATTTGAAATAGAGTTTAGCTTCTTATACACCTCCAACTCCCGGTATCTGAAATTGGAGTCTTTGTTGATGTGTCTGTTTCGGGATTTCGATGTTTTGCATTTCGCAACTTTGGGATTCCTGTGATGAAGAGTCTTGAATCTTTACTCCAACTCCCGGTATCCAAAACTCTGAAATGGAGTGGTTTCTCATTTCATGATTTCATGCCATGAGTTGCTTCCTTGACTCCTAGAGTTTACACTTATGAATGGGATCCAACGATCACTTGTTGAACTTTCCATTGCCATGCGATTATCCCTGCGCTACTGGTCGTGATCTTTTCCATCAATGACAAACACACATACTCTGCACTATCTCTTATGATCTTATCAAGCTTGCTCTGCTGCGTCTTCGCAAAACACGTCTAGTGCCCACCTGGCACATTCTACCTGTACTCAAGCCATCATTGCTATTCTACTTTCCATCAATGACAAGCATACGCTGCCTGTAAAACATGCCAACAATCTCCCCCTTTGGCATTGATGGAAACAAAGGCACCCTGACTTGTTCTTTTCTCCCCCTTTGACATCAATGTCAAAGAAAACACGCTCCCCCTGAGCTATTGCAGTATGTTTCAGAGGTATCAGATATTCAATCAATACAAACTCCCCCTAACAGGATGGACTCTCTTAGGTTTGAGATGGGATGACACCCGGCTTCTGTCGGAGATATTCAAATGGTGTCTTGGATAGGGGTTTAGTAAAGATGTCTACAATTTGTTCTGTGGTTGGAATGTAATGGACCTAAACAATCTGATTGGTGACCTGCTCTCTCAAAAAATGGTATTTTATGGGAATATGCTTGGTCTTGGAGTGGAATACAGGATTCTTGGACACATTGATGGCACTAGGGTTATCACAATGAATTGGGATCAGTGTAGCATATTTTACCTCCAATTCTGCAAGTGTCTGAATCATCCATAATACCTGAGTGCAACAGGTAGTAGTAGTAATGTACTCTACCTCTGTAGTTGATAAAGAAATGGAACCTTGCATTTTACTCAACCATGCTACTAGAGAATCTCTTAAGAAGAACACACCTCCAC
>CBVK0101167436.1:0-13604 GCA_900067695.1 Picea abies
TAAAGGTCAATATTAATAAGGCCCTTCAATAAAATAGAATAAGGTAGATGTAAGAAGACCTAATAGAAGCTTCTTCTTCTAGAAGGATCTTCCTCTAGATGCTTCTCTTGATAGACATATTTAGTATAAATAAGGGTTGAGGGTATGAAAACCCTAGCTTGGAGATTATTGTAACAAAGCATTGCTCGACTGGAGGTTGCCCCCTTGAAGAGGCCTGTGAACATTTCTTTTTGAATCAAAGTGCTATTTCTATTGTTGTTCTTATATTATTTATGTGTTATTGTGGAGATTATGTTGGTTATATTACTGTTATTCTGCCATTTCTAGCATTTTTATTTCTGTTATGCATACTTTTTATATCTAGTATATTACATTATTGGGGTGATGCCACTATTGATAAGATCACAAAACTACTGCATGAGTATCAGGACTTGTTTCCAACCAAGTTTACTGATATGAAGGAAATTAAAGGGCCCATGGGAGAGATGAAGATCCCCTTGAAACCATATGCAAGGCCATTTGAATAGATACCTTACAGACTGAATCCCAAATATAAGCAGAAAGTCAAGATTGAATTAGACAAAATGTTGGAAGCAAGAATCATAGAACATATTGAAGAGTCATAATGGATTAGCCCTATGGTGGTCCAAGATAATAAGACAGGAGAGATCAGAATCTTTGTAGACTTGAGGAAACTAAATGATGCATGTTTACATGATCCATTCCCTACATTATTTACTGATGAAGTGTTGGATAATGTGGGAGGACAGGAAGTTTACTCCTTCACAGATGGATTTTTAGGTTATCACCAGATCAGGATTGCTAAGGAAGATCACCACAAGACCACATTTGCAACAGAATGGGGATCCTACTAGTACACAGTGATGCCTTTCGGACTGAATAATGCACCAACCATCTTTTCTAGGGTGGTGGTCGAAGCATTCAAGGAATTTTTACATAAATTTTTGGAAGCATATTTTGATGATTGGACTGTTTTTAGGTTAATGAAAAATCATATTGAATGTTTAAGACTAATGTTGGATAAGTGCAAGAAATGTCAGATTTCCCTAAACTTGAAGAAGTGCATCTTCTTTTCACCCTTTGGAGTGTTTCTAAGCCATATTGTGTGTAAACATGGCTTGTTGGTAGATCCATCTAAGATTTCCATTATTCTTGATCTACCTCCTCCTACTTCAGTTAGATAGTTGCACACTATGCTAGGACATACTAGATAATACAAAAAGTTCATTAATACAAATTACACCCATGGAGAATCTTTTGAAGAAATATTGTCAGTTTCAATGGTCCGAGGAATGTCAGCAGAGCTTTGACACATTGAAACAGAAAATGGTCACTGCGCCTATTTTGGTTTTCCCGGATTGGAGTAAGGAATTCCATGTGCATGTTGATGCCTCATCCATTGCATTAGAAGCAATGTTAGAACAACCAGGAGTAGGAAATATTGACCATCCATTAGCCTTTGCTAGCAGGAACCTCTCAACAACTGAGATAAATTACACTACCATTGATAGAGAAGGTTTAGCCATGGTGTATGCACTGTATAAATTTCAACACTACCTGCTAGGAGGACATTTCAAGATGTTCACAGATCACTCTGCATTGAAATACATAGTCAATAAGCTAGTGTTGGGGGGAAGAATATGCATATGGATTTTTTTATTCCAACAATATGATTTCGAGATTGTGGTCAAGCTAGGAAGAATGAACAAGGGACCTGACCACTTGTCTAGGTTAGAGCATCGAGAGGAACCTACTAGTCTAAAGGATACACTGCTAGATGCACAATTACTGGCCATCAAAAAGGTTGATGATAATTTCATTGAGATAGTCTAGTTCCTATCAACAGGAATGGAACCTCGCGAATATACAATAATCTAGAAGAAACAATTGGTAGTTTGTGTTGTATATTTTTCAATTATATTTGGGCAACTATACAAGATGGGACCTGATGAGATTTTAAGGAGATGTGTTATGGAGGTAAAGAAACCACTGATTCTAGTAGAGGCACATGATGTCATTGCATGAGGACACTATGTAGGGAAAGAAACAACGCAGAAGATTCTTAGAGATGGCCTCTGGTGGCCCACTTTACAAAAAGATGCTAAGGAATACTACAGAGCCTGCGATGTATGCCAAAGAGTAGGGAAACCATCTAGAAGAAATGAGATGCCTTTAACACCTCAACTAACTTTGCAGGCATTTGATAAATGGGAAATTGATTTCGTAGGACCTATCAACCCACCAGGAAAGCGCACAAGAGCCAGATACATCATCACTATGACAGAGTATTTGACAACATGGGTAGAAGTAAGAGAAGTCAAGGACTGTAGTGCAAATACAACTGCGTGATTCATATTTGATGATATCATAACTAGGTTTGGATGTCCAAAGATCCTAATGAATGATCAAGGTACTCATTTTATTAATAATACTATTGAAGCCTTGAATCAGGAATTTGAAGTTCACCATTAGAAGAGCACCCCATACCACCCATGAGCAAATGGTACAGTCGAATCTTTCAATAAGATATTGGAGACAACATTGATGAAGATTTGTAGTGTAAACAAGGATGATTGGGATTTGAGAGTACCAACTGTATTATGGGCCTATAGAACCACTTGCAAGAAGCCGACAATGCAGACTCCCTTTAAGGTGGTTTATGGTCTAGAAGCAGATGTACCTATGGAATACTTAGTTCCTATATTAAGAATTACAACATTTACAGATATGGATTACACATTTGTTGTGTAAGACAGATTTGCACAGTTGGTAGAATTGGAAGAAGACAGATTCATTACAGTATTTCACTAGTAGGTACAGAAGGAACGAGAAAAGGCCTACCATGACAGACATATCAAGAAGAAATACTTTAAGCAAGGAGATCTGGTATTGGTATACGAAAAAAAGTTCATAAAGCATCCAGGGAAGTTTAGGACACATTGGCTTGGGCCATATGAGGTTGCCTATGTTACAAAAGGAGGAGCTGCATAGTTGAATATTTTGAAGGGAGAATGGAAGGAAGGTTTGGTAAATGGGAGCTGGTTGAAATTGTACTATGACAAATAAATGCCCTATAGCTCCTAGTAAAATCATAAGAAGAAGGGTCTAGGTACCAGGTGCAGTTGAAACTGGGTACCAGACACAAAAAAGATAGCCTGCACAAGGAAGGGAGGAACAAAACAGAGAGAATAGGCTTCTCTACACAGTCTGAAGACGAAGAGAAACAAAAGGTTCACACCTCCAGTGACTCTGGACGAGTCACAGGTGAGTGTTGGGGGCCTGTTGGCCCTTGGGTATGAATTAAGAAAGAAAGAAAAGAAAAAGGAAAATAAAAGATGAAGTATGAACTGCGCGGATGACACATTGACTGAGATTGGGTCAAAGTGGTCAAAAAAGAAGAAAAGGAACGAAGTAAGGGGAAAGCTATCTGTTGAACGAGGAGATCAAGGATGATAGATCATCAAAGAAAATGGATCGTGGAAAACTCAGCAAGAGGAAGAATATGTCAACGAGTGCTTTGGAGCACCTTGTGGGAAAGAAGGAAAGACAAGTTGGCAAAGCCCAAGAAGTACGTGTCAAGTTGACCTAGAGTTTTGGTATCTAGGGTTTTGACACCTAGACATTTTTCATTGTAATGTATAAATAAAGTTCTAGGGGACCTGGGATGGGTTGTTGTTTGTTATTCTTATTGTCATTGTTGTTGTATTGTGGGTGATCATTATTGTTGATACTATTGTGTATTGAGAGAGAGATAAGTGTTGTGTGTGAGAGAATTTTGTATTGAAAATATCTTCAGCGGGGTGCGAAGATCAACCCTGCAGGTGGGTGCACAGGGAGGGGATATAGAGAAGAGAGAGAGATATGCAAGCTAAGAGCACAGATAGAACTGTATGTTTTCATATAATATATCAGGAAACATAGTTATGTGGATGTAGCCCTAGGGAGAGGTTGAACCATGTATATCTTGTTGTTCTAAGTGATTGATGTTGTGTTCTTTTTCTTTCTGTTATACTGATATTGCATCATTGTGTTATATCTAAGATATAGCTCACACAGTAGGTTGAAGATAGATAAAGAGTAACTATATTGTTGCATGTTGTTTCCTTGGATCCACTTTACATTTCCTCTATTTGTAGACACATGTGTCCTACAACCCCCTATCGCCACTTTGGGTGAGACTGCATCTACCTCATAGGTGTTGCTGAAAGGGCCAATAGTTAGGGCTTGTTGGTGCATTGTTAGTGATGAACCCTAGGTATGCCCATGTGTCAACAATTCCTCTTGTTATCCAGTTGATGATGTTACCCAGTTGATGATGTTACCCAGTTGATGTTGTTACCTAGTTGATGATGTTGCCCAGTTAATGATATTACCCAGTTGATGATGTTGCCCAGTTGATGATATTATCCAGTGGATGTTGTTGTCTAGTTGATGATGATTATCCAGTTGATGATGATTATCTAGTTGATTATATTTCCTAGATGATATTATTTAGTTGATGATGACATCCAGTGACCTGCCAAAAGATAAAGAATATCCTTCTTGTTAAGAGGGAGTGTTAAAATATTGTGTAACTACAAAGAATATTCTTATCCCTTTTTGCGTATTGGTCAAATCCTAAATGTAATATGAAAATTAAGAAGTCATCCCCCAGAAAAATTAAAGTGGTTCTAACTACCCATAAAGAGAATTTGGCCCTGCCATTGAAGAGATACCTCCTTTCAACACTTGCTAGTTTGTATAAATAAAGGAATCCAACGCCTCATTTTTTCACTCACTCAAGTCACTCATCTATGTGCAAGTATTGAAGGAAGCTGCAGTTACCAATTGCTGGAAGAAGGAAGAGAGAAAGGTGCATTGCTTGGGAGAGGATATTCTCTAGTGTTTGGTTCATTGTCTTGGCATTGGATTGGCTATGGTTCTTTGATTATTTTCTAGTCTGGCATCATGGTAGTTTGTCTCTCGTAGAGAGAGAGTTATTATGGTACTGTACTTGGTTATTGAATCTATATTAAAGAAGTTTTACTAGGTTTTATTTCTAGGATAAATGCTTGTGTACTATGTGATCTTCCTTCTTTCAGTAAGATCCTTATTATGTTGTTGTTATAACTGTAATAATTACTATTGAACCTGGGATTAATAATAACATCTTAAGAAAAAAACATAAAAATACCTAGGCTACATTGTTGATGTGCATGGTGTGCATGTTTATCCATCCAAGATCCAATTCATCCGCGACTAGCCAACCCCAACCATGCTCACTGAGATAGGAGTTTCTTATGCATTGCTAATTTATATCGTGGGTTCATGTTGTTATTCTCCTGTATTACATGGGCCCTCATTCAAATAACCAGAGGTGGTGATAAGGAAAAATTTGTGTGGGGCCTATCCCAATAGAAAGCATTCGATGATATGAAGCAACACTTGTGTTCAACACCGGTGCTCTCATTACCTGACCTACAAAAACCCTTTGGGATCGAGACAGATGCTTCAGACTATGTTTTGGGAACAATCCTCACTCAACACAACCACTCTGTGTCCTATCATAGTGAGACACTATCAGATGTCGTCTGTAAGTACCCTAATTATGACAAAGAAATGTACTCTAGTGTGCAAGCATGCTGCCAGTGGAGGCATTACATTCTTGGGAAGGAGAAAGTCATCCACACTAATCATCACCAACTGTAGTTCATGCAGACACAAGGAAAATTGCAAACTAACCGCCATGAGAAGTGGTCCACATATTTGCAGTAGTTCCACCTCAACATCAAGTATAAAACATGAAGTACCAATCTAGTCCTTGATTTCCTAAGCTGACCTCCAATCGTGAAACTCACCACAGTGATAGAATCTTGTGGCCATGAGACATCTAGGTGTCCCCACCTCTATGATGTGGATCTCAACTTCGCCAAAACCTACCAAATTTTGGGCACCAAAACAACTATCAATAATTTCCATATTCAGGACGGGTTGTTGTGCCATCCAAGCCATCTTTCCATTCCATCAAGAGAGTGAGTGAAGCTGATTTGGGAATACCAATACAATCAGGTGGCAGGGCACTTTAGTTTGGAAAAGACTGGCCAAAAATTAGGGCACTTGTAGTCCTGTAGTGATATTTCTATTGGCCAAAAATTATTTCTATTGGCCAAAAATTTGAAAGGATGTTAGAAAATATAGTTGGTCATACACTACTTGCACTATTACCAAATTGGGCATCAAGAAACAAGGCATGTACACTCCTCTTCCTACTCCTGACAGGCCCTAAGAATCCATCTCAATGGACTACAAGTCGAGCCTCCCTTCCATTAGGCAAGGAAATGACTGTGTTTTTGTGGTTTTTGATCGCTTTTCCAAGATGGAAATTTTGGCCACCTACAAGAAGAGTATCACGATGGAGGACATTGCCAATATTTTCTTTAAATGAGTGTGGGTACACTTTGGGATCCCACAAACCATTATCTCATATCGAGACAACCATTTCCTAAGCACATTCTGGTTGAACCTCTAGTCACTGTTGGACACCAAGCTCACCAAGTCCATTGACTTCCACCCCCAGACAGATGGCCAAACTTAGGTTGTCAACTGGATGATCATGAACATATTGTTCTTGTACAATTCAAAGCACCCTTGCACCTAGGATGAGAGTCTTCCCTATGTTCAACATAGCTACAACAGAGCCATACATAGCTCAACTAGACACAACCCCTTTCAGGTGTGGTTGGGATTTCAACCATTGGGTCCCATGGATGTTGCACTACCCCTTGCAACCACCTAGGCAAGATCATCGCATGCTCCAACTACAACTGGAAAAGCCACCTAGTTTATTGAGTGAATCCAACACATCCGCCAATAGTTTCAGATAATTTACAAAATTACAATGCCAAATACAAGTAGTTCCATGTGTTAGTACTGAAAATCGCACCATCAAAATTTTAAGCGCCTTCATAAATTTTGTGTTATATTTTCCAAATAGCCTTGGTCCTTTACCTATGGTCATAACCTCCCAATTCATCATTGAGCTTTGACCATTTCACATTAATCAATTTGGCCAAAGGTGTTGTGTGGTCAAGTGTTCTAAGCCTATACTTATCTACCAAATCTAATGCATATACCAAAGCCCAAAACCAAGCACCAATACCAAGACCCAAGCATAACTGTCATCAACACAAGACACAAGTTAGAAGCTCCATGCACACAATAAAGAAAAATCTTATGTGAATGGAGACTTTCCTAGAACAGAGGAGATGCACTACTGAATTTGCAGAGTTATTTCAAATTGGCACTGCAATTTTGCTACCTTATATTCTATGAAAAATCCTAAGATGAACTTAACGGTGGTGTTACAAATTCCACGGGAATGTGTCATAGTGGCGCTACCAAATCCACATAGTTGTTTTGATGATGGGCACTACTAATTCTGCAAGACCATTTCATCCATGGCGCTACTGAATTTGCAGAGGCTAATTCATGATGGACGCTATGGAATTGCACAATAGGATTGATGCTACGAAAACTGTAGGCCTGTTTTGGATCAGTGCTATGAAATGTGCAGAGTTATTTTGCAAGGATGCTACAAAATTTGCTACCCAGCACGCTACTAAATGGTGCTATGAAATGGCACCTGGAATCAAGGTATTTGAATTCATCACTCTTTTTGGTGGTTGATGATGTGGAGAGGAGAGAGGATCATAGGTGGTATCATGGTGACAACATTCAACCACTAGAGGACACTTGGAAATGGAAAGGAATGTGCATCAAGGGAGAAAGTGTCATTTAAAATCTTGTTGGATTGGTTGCCAACATGGTTCCTATTTTGTAGTAGTTTGTTAATAGTTGTTAGCACATGTGTTAGATTGATAATTCATTTGGAGAATCTTATGTGAGGAAGGACAACTTGCACCTCTAGCTATGGCCTTTCCTTTTTTTCTATAATACATATTCTAAATAGAGGAAGGGGCTCGAATGGTTGAGTTCAGGCTCCTGTCATTGCAATAATTTTTTACTTTAAAGACTGGTTCTCTGGTTATGTACTGGATTTGAGAATTTTTTAGCAATAGAAATCGGTTTCTCTTATGCATCTTGTTTCCTCTTATTCTGAAGTTTTCATGATTGGAATATCCACATGAGATTGTTATAGTTTCGTTATGATGAATGTTAGATTATAATACTTCTATGATGTTCTTCAACATTCTTTAAACTTTGAATTCAAGAAGATCTTGTGTTATTATTTTTTCCTCCTTAGGCCACTTGAAGACCTTATGTCAATTGCATATATTTACATCTCCCTCACTAATTCTTCCTCCTATTCATTTTTACTCTCATTCAATGACTAGAGTTGATCAAGACCCCAATTGCTTGTGCATGCTAGCCTAGATTTCTGAGTTAAAACCTTATTATTCTAAGTCTTTTCCATTTGAACTTTAAAAACTCATTTACATTTACACATATTTTTATGGGTATTGGGATTTTCCTCTTTTCTTCAAAGGGTTATTCTCAGTGCTAACACCATGATCAACACCAGATGCCACACCAGTTTCAGGTGGGAGACAAAGATTGGTTTCACTTGTAGAAAGAAATCCTTACAGGGCATCATCAAAAGCTTCATCCACTCCATTATGGGCCTTACACCATTACCAAGGATATGGGTGACAATTATTTTGAGCTCAACCTTACCCCCTTCCTTGTCCTGCACCCAGTGTTCAATCTGGACCTCCTTCGTCGTTATTTTCCACCATTATTGGACACCTCAGAGATAGAAAAAAAATTGACACCAATGGAACTCAAACCTAACTGCATGGAACAAGAATCCAATGATCATATCATGGAAACATAGGTCAAGGTCACTCACCAGTAGAGGATCAAGCTTTATTGGGTTTTCAAAGCAGGGCAACTCCTCCACCAAGGCAAGTGGCTCACCAATGGAAATTTCCTCATATGATGGGGGCACTCAACGCAATGGATACCATTGCTTCCTAAGGAGGTAGTATTTATCTAGGTGGATATCAGTGTCCACCCACCTTTTCCAACTGGCTCAAAACAGTTTTCTGGTAATTTTGGCAATTTACTATTTTTAGCAGTTTTTAACTTCTGGGGCCAGTTTGAGGGCCTAAACGAAGTTTTTTCAAGATCAGGCACTTCAATGGTAGAAAAAATATTTGATTGATCCCCCTAAATGAATCTACTCGTCAATACATTTTCAATGATCTATCGTGTTCCCTAAACAGAGATCGTATGCAAATGTTATGACCCCAGGAAGTTGGTGTACTAACTTACCCCAACATGGCCAACATGACTTTTGACGCTTCATCTCCTAGGGTTAGGTTTTTGGATGTCTACGGTTTTGGAATTATTATTTATTGTAAAAATTCCTTCAGAGCCTCATTGTACTCATATTCTTTTGAATGAGCATAGCTATCACATCTCTTCTTAGAGATAAACTACCACCATTCTAGAAAACTTGTTTTCAATATGCATTTTATAGTTTTCAGCATATTTCTTATTTAATAGAAGACAAGATTTATTGTATCTTTTTTTTTTTTCAATGTGTCTATGTGTTAACATTATAAATATTTGGTTTCATTTTGTTCCACTCATAAATCTGGATCAGTGGTATCAGAGTGGTCTGCTCGTTATTTTTTAATGCAATGTCCCTGACGCAGTCAGGGTATGGAGAGTTGGTTTCTCTCATGCCCAAGAAACCACCCATGGTGGGAAAACATAAATACTATGGGATAACATATCCTTTCAAAATGTTTCTCGAGGAATCCCTTGAGTGACAGAGGAACAAGATGATGGACAACTTCGTACAAATCATTCGATGGTTGCCGACAACACCTCAAGCGGAAGTGCCACCCCCCTTCAAGGTACATATCAATTTTTATATTCCTATATTTGAAGGTAAAATAGATTTTGATTCCATATATAAGTGGTTAAACCTTCTAGAAGGGTATTTTTTTTTCCACAACTTTTTTGATAGAGAAAATACTATATTTGCGCTACTCAAGGTAATCCCCCATGTCAAAGATTGGTGGGATAATTTCTGTGAGCAAAATGAAAAAGAAGGATCCACATTATTTGTAGTTGCATCCACTTGGTATTCCTTCAGGGATGCTATTAAGGATAAATACTACCCTATTGGAAGTTATGACGACTTGTATATAATATGGACCACAATGCAGCAAGAAAGAGACCAAATAGTCCCAAAGTTCACTAATTTCTTCCATACCTTGTGCACCAAGGTAGGTATCAAAGATTCTTAGCAACATATGGTGCTCAAGTACCATGGTGGTCTACATAGATACATCCATACATAAATGGAGTTTTTGGATATCTTGTCCTTGGGCGTGGCCTATCGGTATGTCATCAAAATCGAGCAGAAGCTTAAACAAAAGACACGACAATTTGGATTTGGGAAACCCTCACAAAAAAAGCAGGGCAAGGGCAGCACTAACCTACAGAAAAAAGGACAGAGAAAAGATGGGAAACCTCATGAAATCTAGTACAAGACATAAGAAAAGAAGGATAATGGAAAGACAAAGAAAGATACCGAGAAGTGGTGCAACTTCCATAAGAGCCCCTAGCATAACATTGATGATTTCCGCTCAAAGAAGTCATTAGTGGCTGAAGAAAAATCCTCTGAATTAGATGCGAGTTCTAAATCAGATTTAGATCTAGAGAAGGGGAGACAGATCATTGATGCAAAATCTAGTTCCACCATTGCTACCACCAACGGTGAACCTGATGAGACAGAGGAAGGTGAGTGCCTCTCTCATTCAAAGATGTGGGTGAAAGGCACTCCACTACACTTCATCATTGATAGAGGTAGCCAGAAGAACCTCATCTCAGTAAAGGTCATCAAGTGGCTAGCCCTACCGACAACAATGCACCTGCAGTCCTACACCATCAGATGGATCTATCAAGGAATCGATCTTTGCAGTAGCCAACAGTGTTGCACGTCATACGACATCAAGCCATTCAAAGATGAGGTATTGTGTGATGTTTCTCCCCTTGAAGATTTTGATGTTCTTTTGGTCCAACCTTATTTATGGAAATGTCATGTTGTATATGAGTCTAAGCCTCGCAGTGTTATTATTACTTTGAACATGAAACTGTACAGGATACCCAAGGTAGTCCCACCTAGTGCTATTTCCTTGATCTCTGCCAAGAAATGTAGGGAGGTCAGTTATCAAACCGAGAAGTTTGTCTTCTTCATGATTCACTCTTAGAGTGAGTGAAAGTTTGCATCCACATCCATGGACTTTGTGGCCAACAACTCCACATAGCAGAAGAAAGTGGATAAGGTCATGGAAGAATACAAAGACATCTTCTCATCACCTACTAGAGTGCCTCTACACTTTCAGGTCAAGCATCCCATTGATATGACCCCTGACACACCACTACCAAATGGGCTAGTCTATCATCACTCTTTGCTAGAAAATGAGGAGATCAAGCGTCATATATAAGAAATTCTCCATAAAGGGCACATCTGACCTAGATCATCACCTTGTGTATGCCCAATCGTGTTGGTGCAGAAGAAATATGGGACCTGGGGACTCTGCGTTGATTACCAAGCCCTAAATTTTTTTTTTGTCAGGAACCAGTACCTGATTCCTCAAATCGACGATCTCCTTGATCAACTCAAGGGGGGGGAATACTTTAGTAATATTGATCTGAATTATGGATTCCATTGGGTCCCAATAGAATAGACAGATGTATTTAACACTGCCTTCAGGTCAAAACAAGGCCTTTTTGAATGGTCGGTCATCCCCTTTGGTTTGACTAATTCCCCAACAACTTTCACGAGGTTGATGGAAAATATCTTGCATCCTTTCACTAATTATTTTTTGGTGGTGTATCTAGATGAAATACTCATCTACAATAAGACTTGGGAAGAACACTTGCAACATATTTAGTAGGTTATGCATTCTCTGTGGTAGCACACGCTATATGCCAATTTGGAAAAAATCTCCTTCGGCATGGATAGGGTCCAATACCTAGGCTGCATTTTTGATCTACATGTTGTGCATGTTGATCCTACCAAGATCCAAGTCATCTGTGACTTCCCAGCCCCAACCATAGTCACTGAGCTTCAGAGATTCTTAGGCCTTGCTAATTTCTATTGAAGTTTCATGTTGGGATTCTCCCATATTGCATGGACCCTCAATCAAATAACCATAGGTGGTGGTAAGGAAACATTTGTGTGGTGCATATACCAACAGAAAGAGTTCGATGATATGAAGCAATGATTGTGTTCAACACTAGTGCTCTCATTACGTGACCTGCAACAACCCTTTAAGATCGAGACAGATGCTTCAGACTATGTTGTGGGTGCAATCCTCACTCATAACGAACACCTCATGGCCTATCATAGTGAGACACTATCATATGTCATCCATAAGTACCCTACTTATGAAAAACTAAATGTACTCCATTGTGCAAGCTTGCCACCAATGGAGGCATTACATTCTCGAGAAGGAGACAATCATACACATTGATCATTAATCATTGAAGTTCATGCAGAAAAAAGGAAAATTGTAGAATGACCACCATCAGAAGTGGTCCACATATTTGTAGTAGTTCCACCTCAACAACAAGTATAAAATAGGAAGCACCAACTGAATCATCAATTTCCTCAGCTGACCTCCAGTCATGACACTCACCACAATGCTAGACTCTTGGGGCCATGAGACCTCTGGGTGGCCCCACCTCTATGAGATGGATCTTGACTTTTCCAACACCTATGAGATGTTGGGTGCCAACACAACTGTCAACAATTTTCATATTTAAGATGATTTGTTGTGCCATTTGGGCCATCTTTGTGTTCCATTAAGCGAGCGAGGGAAGTTGATTTGGGAATCCCACTACATTTGAGTGGCAAGACACTTCGACATGGAAACGATAGTGGCAGTGCTGCATCGACATTTCTGTTGGATGAAACTTCCACAGGGTGTAAGAAATTATATCTAGTTTTGCACTGCCTGCGATATTGCCAAACCAAACATCAAGAAACAAGGCACGTACACTCCTCTTCCAACTCCTAACATGCCCTAGGAATCCATATCAATGGACTACATATCAGGCCTCCCTTCCACCAAACATGGAAATGAATTTGTTTTTCTGGTTGTTTATCTCTTTTCCAAGATGGCAATTTTGGCCACCAACAAGAAGAGCATCATGATGAAGGACATTGCAAAAAAAAAAATTGAACGAGTTTGGGTACACTTTCGGTTCCCACAAACCATCATCTCAGAACGTGAAATTTGGTTACTCAACACATTCTATTCAAGCCTATGGTCAATGCTGGACACCAAGCTCACCAAGTCCACTACCTTCCACCCCAAGATGGATGGCCAAACCGAGGTCAACAACTGGATGATTGTGCACATCCTGTGCATGTACAATTCCAAGAACCCTCGCACCTGGGATGAGAGTATTATCTATGTTCAACACAACTACAATAGATCCATACATAGCTCAATTACCCACAACCTCTTTCAGGTGGGTGTTAGTCTCTAGTTTTGACTATATTTTTGCCTATATCATGTCAAATATACCCCCATTTTCATATCTAGTATCATTTCCTT
>CBVK0101167440.1:0-12577 GCA_900067695.1 Picea abies
CAACCTTGATCATCTGCGTCATCTCTGTTGTAGCCATATTTTCTATGCTATATTGATATTTGATTCTTAACATTGAGTGTGTTTATCGTAGTTGCAATCTTCTCTCCATTATTTTGAGTGAAGTAGGGTTCCCTTTAGGAACACAAACACATTGTCATCCTTCAAGATTTTCTAGAAGAATTTGTTTGTAGATGAATTGACTAAGCCAATGAAAAGTTTCAAACTTCATAGGACAAATCTATAGAGTACTCAAACTAAAATCTTTTCAAACTTCATAGGACAAATCTATAGAGTACTCAAAATAAAATCTAAGTTCTAAGTTCACATCAATCTCAATTTTTATTGATATTGATTTTTTTAACAAGCTAGAATATATACTAACTATTTTGGAGTTAATTTTTTTTTTTAACAAGCTAGAATATAGACTATCTATTTTGGAGCTAGTTTTTAAAAATTATTATACATCCATTAAAAGTAATATGCATAGGAGTAATGATAAAAATATATCAAATATGTTACTTTAATCTTATTCCAAAAAAACTTTTACTAAAATTTTAAGTACAATTGTTTCCATTATGGTATTGGACTTCAAGGTTTCATAAAATTTATGTATGTCTATAAATGTCAATGCATAATGATAAACATATGTCAAATCTGTGTGACTTTCATTTTTATATTAAAAAATAGAACCACTTACTAAAGTTTTCCTTACAACTTACGACTAGTATGACATCCAAGGAAGTGAATATATCATATATCATTTATTAGTCGCTTAACAAGGAATACTGTAAATGACTTGTTTTCCAACAGTTTTGCACGTAAACCAATACATTTTACCCAAAGTTTTAATATAGAATACCTTTTATACACCTATGAGGTTCTTACAACAATTGTTTTAACGAATCAAGGAATTTGAGGTCTTATCTGGCTTATTTCCGAGGCAAAACCAAATTATATTAGTACTTTCTTAATGTCTAAGTTAAGAATTATTGTAATACTTGATATATAAGATGAAGGTTGACTAAGGCTACATATTTTCTATCATTAATTTGATAACAAGTTGTTATGAAGCATTTTATACAATGTGTTTATATCACTCAGTATAAATAACTAAGTTTGTTACATGCTGCTACCGTGTGGTTGGATGTTGGCATGTTCACCATGTGTTGCACTACCTTGCTACACTTGAAATGGAGAGTGTGGTAGAGACCAATCAAATTTTCTTTCATGTTTTTTCTTTGTATTTTAATCAGAATTTCCAACTTAATCAAAATTGTTGAAAGGTGAATAGTAATTGAGTTGAGGAGAACTCTAATGGAGGGGCAACTTCTTCTCCCATTCAATAGATCAATTCGGATTCTGGAAGAAATTTTTTAGAGAGGTCACTTGTGCATCCATGTTCGAATATCAATCCTTCCAGTGGTCGAGGCCTTATAGATAAACACATGCTTGGTATATATTTTCTTATCTTTCTTTGCTTCATCTGTTCAAATTTAAAAGAACAATTACAAGAACAAGAAGCAACAATTTGACTCTCCAATCTGTTATCATTTATCTATCAAATTATCGTCTGCTATCATTTATATATCAAATTATTTGTATAGAACATGACTCTGACCTTGATATGGCAACGTATCAACAACTGTGAGTGCTAGAGGGGAGGGTATCACATACCAACACTAAAATGAAGATAAAAGAGAGCTATTTGACGACCATGGAATTGGATTGGCTTCATAAAATGGAGCTATTTTACACCCATGGAATTGGATTGAATTCTTCGAAGTTTGTCCTACTGAAAAGAGGGATCTGAATTTCAAATAGTCTTTGCTATTTCGACGATATTAAATATGAAGAGATTTGCTCGAGGGCTACGACTCTCAAATATTCTTTGCTGCTTCGACGGGATTAAATATGAAGAGATCTGACTGAAATCATCATTACACATCTTAGTCAGGAACCATGGATTTTGTGACTACTTCGGCTATATTGTAATAAATGGTTGGAGTGGAACCCAAGGTAAACAAGAACTATCAATGACATTGACTATACTTTAATAGCTTCAATATGTTTGTAGCTTAGATCGTGGGAAAATAGACTACCTAATATTCCGCTACTTTAGCTTCTGATTACGTCTTTATCTCTGTGGGCCCCCCTCGTCTTGCACTAGTGTCCATGTTTTGGAATGGTGAGGTAGGGTTTGCATATGTGTTTCATCTTGGCTTCAAGCCCCATCTCTCTCGCATCATTACACTTGTTTTTTGTGTAGGTTTCACTTATGTTGTTTCATCTTGGATGCAAGCTCCATCGCTCTTGCGTCTTTACACTTTTTTTTGGTTGGTCTGCTTCTATTTGTTGTCCTTCTATTGCATCATGTGACTTCATCTCAAAGATTATTATTATTTTTTTATTAGTCTCGACTTCTATTTTTTATCCCTCTATTGCATCATGCGAATTCATTTCAATGATTATCGACAATAAGAGTTATCAATGAAATCAATTATACTTTAATAAATGGATGGAGTGGAACCTGTTGTGTTCAAGGGATTAACTTCATGGATTTGACATGTCCACATGCAAATAACACATGTTGAGGTTGGTATTTTTTCGTAAAACACATTGAGGTTGGTATATTTTCATAAAACACATCTTAGTTCAACTATATTCAACCTAGAAGAAATCTCCTTAGACTATTTGGTAATGGAATCCACTACTCAACAGTACAAAAAATATATTGACTCTCTAACCCAACTCTCTTATGCATGAATAGGTAATACATGAAAACTAAAAACCATTATAACAAGTCTAGATGTGACTCTGTTAGTTCAGTAGATACTGTTGACTAATAAACACTAGCCATTACAAGAGCAATATATTGCATGAGTGCCAACATCTCACCTAGCACCAACAAAAGTAGATCCTACAAAACCATACCCTACAACACCATATAACAAGGTAGTTCCAGGGCCTATAGTCAATCCCTAAAAGAATAAGTGATAACAAAAAACATTGGTACAATGGTTATCTAAACACGATTAAAACACTTCCCTACATAATATTTGGTGCGTATAGTGGTGAAGAAGCTGCGAAGACTAGTGTCGCGTAACCTCAGGTTGTTGAATGAACAATGTAAATTTCTTCTTCATTCCTTGAGTCGTCTGTTCAGTTTGATGTCTGATAAGTCCATATACAGGTTCAACGAGGTTGTTTCCTGAATTAACAATATTATTATGAGTCTATCCAAGATCTTTCTCACATATCTGGAAGTTTTCGAAGAGAACCCAAAACATGGCAGTCCTTGGTATCTTCTCTCTAAGTTGATGAATTTATTATTCTACCACTCTTCTAAAGTCAATAATTTCTTCAAAGCTCCGAGAGTGATAATCCTAGTGTGTGCTACCAATGATAATCCTAGTGTGTGTTGAGAGTGATAATTCTGGTGCATGTTCATTTATTTACCTTAATTTATACAAATTCCAAAATGAAAATGCCATCCCTAGGCAGACAACCAAACTAGTAGAGAGTCTAGGTGTTTTCACTATAGGGAAGTTATTTGCAGTATGGTATTTTTGTAGAATCTACCAAGTGCCAAGTGTGTTGCATGAATATCACAAATACTAAGAGACTATAACTTTACCTTACCTTACCTTACACATTCAACACCACTACATTGAAACAATGAATAATGGAACTTGTTGTTTCTCATAAAAGGAAAACTTGATGGTCTAGAAAAAGAATGAATAATGGAATGTGCAGTTGCTCATAAAAGGAAAAGTTTATGGTCTTTGATAAGAATCCACTATGGATAAGTGGTTTGATTGTTGAAAGAATTGTTTTTACTGTAAAAATTAATGTTTTTATTTAAAAACATTTGTTTGAGAACAATGTCCTAGCTAATATAAGATTATTTTATAATAATAACTCACTTATATTTATATTCTCTAATCGGTAACCTAATTTCAAATACAATAAACAGAGCTAATTCATTTGAGGGCATAAGATACCAACATATTTTGTTTGAGTCCATTTGAGTTGTGTTTATCAATAGCTAATGTATTTTTCTATTTGATAATTACAACATGAATCATTTTTGTGTTTTAAACATTCAAAAATAGGTTTTATCTTTAGTTTAAAAAGATTGTATATATGCTTATGTGAAGATAATACCATTTTATTTGCTCTTGTGAAGCATCAACTTGTGTCCAATAATATTGCAAATATATTACCACTTGAATTGATAATGAGGAAAGTGGTTTTGATTCAAGTCATTACTTTATTTGATATTTTTTTATTGGTCATGAAAATGTAATTGTTTATTCAACCAAGCAAGAACTCTGAAGACTTGCGAGATTTTTTTTTTTGTCTTGGCCATGAAAAAAACTGTTTTTGTAGACCACCATTTCTGGAAATTAAGATTATTGGAAGTCATGTTGATTCCACACTAAAGGTGTGGAGTTGTCAACCTCTCATCCCTAAATTATCATTTAACCGTTACTAGTGGATCCATAAATTCAAATTGATCATGAAATGGCTATAATTACACAAAAATAGATGGAGCTATAAACCTTGTCAAACAAGATATTACATCCTCTACAACACCATGGTCGTCTGATTGGGTTTTCATGCCAAATCTGATAGAGTGGCGGTGGTCTTATAATATAGCTCCATCTCAAATTAACTCTGAAGATATAAAGAGATGTTATGTTTGGAAACAATGAGACCTTCTCCAACATTCCATCTTCTTCTGTAAATATATGAAAAATATGAATGGAACATAAATCCTTTGAGTTTTTATTTTGTATAGGAGAACAATTATTTCAAAAATAACAAGATTCAAAGAATCATGGTTATCGAGAGTGAATTGATCAACATGTTGGGTAAGGACATGGGAATCCAATTTTTTCTTTATACCTACTTGTTGGTCTCCTTCTTGGTGCATCAGTTGGGAGAAATATTTTCTATATCTCAAGAACTCGAAAACCTCGACAGGGGCTTGTTTCATTTGCAAACCCTCTTGTTTATATCCATCCCTTCCAATTATGTTTTGTGTGTGTGCATCCATATTAACTCGGATTACTCTTCTTCTAATAGTTGATATGATTTCATGTTTATAGTGTTATATATAAAGATTTGTGAAATGATTGTTATTTCACTCACATTAGATTTGTCGATATTGTATTTTATTTTTTATAAAATATTATAGTGGGCCGACATATGTTGACACTAGTGTTATGGACATGGGACATATGTTACAATATCATCAATACTAGGTTGTAGAATGCGCCTCACTTATCTTGGTGCAATTGAGATGTTGACCCCTTTCTCCATTTGTTTTTTATCATATTATATTCAAATGGACTTAATCTAGGCATTCCCTATAGCCAATTAAGTGAATGAGATGATAAGTCTTTAGCAATGAAAAGCTAATGATGTTTTAAGAGATTATTAATTCATATGTGGGGATTTCAACATGGTTGATGCTCAAGAATATATGGAAGAGGTTCTACTTATTAGACGACATAACAGAAGAAATTATGCATCGCCATAATCAAATCTCAACTTAAGCCATATCATCCCAATGAATTAATAATGGATGTTCAGGCGAGGAGTAAAATTGAACAATGAGATCTAATAAAGTATACACACAAAGTATAAAAAAACTAATATGCATATAGAATATAATAGTTAACTAGCCTAATAGGTTAGCTCAACTAATTGTTGCTAATATTATTGGGTATTTAGCTAGTTGTGTGCTAATAGGTACTCAATTTGAATCCCCCTCTACTAGATGCACTAGTCCATGTTGGAAATTTTACTATGTATGCCATCTAGGAAAGTAGGGAAGCATCCCTTGGGTTGTTTTGAGAGGTTTTCCTTGGGAAAAAATAATACAATAGATAATAATATGAATATTGAAATAATACACAAGAACTACTTAAGAGATTATTTGTAATTGTTAATTAACTCATAATAATAATAATAATAATAATATCTAAATAAAATTCAAAAGCTAGTAAGTCAAATTGACATATGAGACCCCCTTGTTTGTGGGACAAGGGACCCCTCCATGTAGCTATTTGACTACTTAGTAAACTTAGCAAATTACAAGTGAAATAATCAAACTAGATAAAGTAAACCACAACACTAAATATTTTTCAAATATATGTATTATTAGTTGTATATAAATGAGATACAAAATTCACAATGATTGAAGCACTATGTGATCTGACTTATATTGAAAACAACATGAAGAAAAATATATAACAAGGAAACACACAAATATATTGCAAGATACACAATAATACAGTTAAACTCAAATTCTATTAATGATTGTCTGAAATACAAAAGACTGTAAAATGAAAAGCACACAAGATAGCTGGAATGGTGGTAGCTTATCTATGAAGATAGAGATGTGATGGCTATGCTCATTCACAAGAAGTTGATTACAAAGAGAATAAAAAGGCCTTTCAACATAAAGCATGAATGATAAAACTCTAAACATCCAAAACCCTAACCCCAAAAGATGAAACACCAAAAGGTTTGTGGGCCCCAATGTGGTTAGTTGATACATCAATTTATCGAGGGCACACATTTTTCATACGATCTTCATTTGGGGTGCTCGATACCTTGTCATAAAGGAAGTTCGGGATCCAAAAAATCGTAGAAAAACTTCCAAGATGTGGAACTATTCTAAATTAGTGGAACAAGTGGGTGCCCACCAATATCCACCTAGACCAGTCCTCCCCCCTTAGGAAGCAATGGTCCCCATTGCATCAAGTTCCTCCATCATATGGGGAAACTTTTTTTGAATCTGACTCATGGTGAGCCACTTTCTCTGGTGAAGAAGCTTCCCTACTTTGACGACCTGATAGAGTTGGATGTTTTGTTGGCAGGTTCCCTTCATATTTGTGCCCAGGATCAAATAAATTGTTGCATGTTCAATGCAGTCAGAATTGAGTTCTATAGGGGCCAAGTGCTTGACTGCATCCGAAGTTTCCATGAGAGGTGGAAAATATGGTTGAAGTAGTTACACATTAAATATGAGGTACAAACCAAGGAAAAGGGGAATACTTGATTCCAAGGAATTCTCACCCAAAACCTTGGTGATTGTGTAAGGCCCATATTAGAGTGGGTGGAGCTTCCAATGGGGTCTTGTGAGGTTCTCTTTTTGCAGATGCAACCATACCTTATCTCCCACCTTAAACTTGTGTGGTACCCAATGTTGATCATGGTACTTCTTGTATTTGGCGTTGGCTTTTTTTAAAATGTCATGAAATTGTTGTTGAATGTGTGGATTCTCTCAACAAATTTATTTTCTTAATTCAACTTGGTCTAAGCATCAGAGGAATCTTCCTGTGCATCTGCAATGGTGTTGTGACAAGACTTTTGGGACCAGTTTTGGGAATTTCATAGCACACACAAAATAAGGAAACATAGTTGGTGCACTTTCAGGAATCAACGCATGTAAAGGATGGAAGACAATTAGAAGCCGTTAGGAATTTTGGTCCATCGAAAAGGGATAAGCCCTAATGTAATTGTATAAATATGTAAGTGTTTTAGGATAGAGGGTAGCTTTTGGTATCAATGATTATGTAGTTTTTTGAGTATGTTTTGTATTCGAGAAGAGAGAAGAAAGAGAAGGATATGAAGATAGATAGAAAATATGCACATAGGAGAATGGCCAGGGAATTTTTTGTGCGCAGGGTCTGCCTGAGACATAATGTTTGTGCATAGTGCACTTATTTTATAATGAGAATTATAAATAATATAATAAGAAGTTGTTTGTTGTGGACGTAGCCCATCTTGGGTGAACCACATTAAATATGGTGTCTATATATTATGGTGAGTACTTTGTTTGGTTTATTGCACGCATATGATGAATGCTATGTTATTATGAATGTTTTCTCTATTATTATGTTTCTGCACACTTGATTATGAATGAATGCTAAGTAGAATGGTTATAAAGACTATCTCTCGTCCCCTTGACACTGCATAAATATGGTTCCTATAGTTTCCATAGATACCTTGGGTGAGACTTCATTTGCTTGTGAGTGATGCCAAAATGGATGGTATCTGAGCATTTTGTTGGTGAATTCATGTTGAACCTTCGGTCTTCCTACTGCGTGCCAACAAATGGTTTCATTGTCAAGACCAAGATCTACGACTGAGGGGAATGTGAAGAAGAGGGATGTAGAAAAGAATGAATAAGGAATGGATGGACTGAGAATGATAAGAGAAGAAGAAGGTACGATAGAAGAAGAGATTGGAGTGTTGCGCAGTGGAAAAATATTTTGGTACAGTAAGAAGAGGAATTTGGATGATATAGAAGGGAATCATAGTGAGGTTGAGGAAAGATAAACCGACGTAGTGATCCATATTGAAGGAATATCGCACAAATAAATTTATCTCAATCTAGTACAAGAATATCCATGACTTCCCACTCAAGCTAGACTCTATGTCGAACCCACAACCTTGTGTGCGTCTCTTAGAACTGAGGTAAGATCCGAAACTTTGTCACTTGTAGTTAGTGAAGGATGTAAAGATAGAAGTAAAGGTATTTAGAGTAGTGGAAGAAATGTGACAACCCATATTCAATTAGGGACACCAAAGAATAATATTGTCTAGTACACCATGGTGGGGGTAGATCCCACTTTGAGAATGCATGTCTTCCATGAAGTAGGTTCAAAATATCTAGAACAACATGTGTTTGTATGTGAAGCAATATGGACCATGAAGAACATCAAGGATGACGATGTGAAAATCACAAAGTTGGTGACGACATTGAGAGACTATGTGTTACTCTGGTATATAAAATATCATTCTGTTGCACCCGTGGGACAAGCGAGAACATTGGAAGATATCAAGAAAGACCTATTAAAAGAGTTCCCGAAACCAAAATCTTAGTCGTAGTATATTACATAAATAAAAGAGATGAAGTAGTTGCAGAATGAATCGATATGGGATTTTGATCAAAGATTCAAGATAATGATGGACCGATTGAATTTCCACATTCTAGAAGAGTAGCATATGGAATGGTTCATTGCGATATTATTACCACATATATGCTACCCTTTGATGCAACAAAATATTTTGTCACAGTTAGAATCACTAAAGATCACCATGAAATTGGAATCATCCCCTGTAGGAGAGAATGACACATGGATGGATCAGGTTCAGTCGCAATTATCAACATTGACAATTCAGTTACAGGATCTTGCTAAAGGGAAGGAAAAGTATGAAGAAGTACGGTGTGTTACATGCAAAATGGAAAGCCATTGTAAGAGAAAGTGTCCATCTTTTAAAAATTATTACGATACAAGAGATCTGAATCCTTTGGCCCCGAGAGGAGGGGTATGGTGTGAGATATGAAAAATGATGGGTTATCACGCAACTGCTTGTCCATTGATGCATAAATATCAATGAAATGCCAAAAATTATTTTGTAATTTTTGTAGGTCCCTGGGACTTGATGAAAAGGAATGTCACACACTCAATCTAATGAGATAACACACCACTAATGCATACAGAGTCCAAGGGGAGGAAGGACCGAAAGGAGGGGTACCACAATATAATACTCTGAGAGGATGCAATCAAGGAGGCAGAGGAGAATTCAAAGGTCATGGAAAAGAAGGACTCGACAAAGGGAGAGGATTGATTATCTGTTATAATTGTAACCATCCTGGGAATTTGGCACGAGATTGACTTAATCCTTTCACGACATGCACATATTGTAGATAGTTAGATCATGCGACGAAAGATTGTTCACATATGATCGCAAAGTGGTAGGAAAAAAGGAACCAGAATGTGTAGATGATAGCAGTAGAAGATCATGATGATCAACCAAGGGTAGCAGTAGTCACGTGTGGAGGATCAAGAACAAGAGTTGATGCGACAAAAAAAGGAATTCAAATTGACCAATGGGTCAGGAAAGTAACATAACCTTCTCCAACATTTGACCATCAGAGAGAGAGAGAGAGAGATAAGCAAGAAAGGAAGGAATTGCTAGAAACATAATGGGTAGCATCAACTTCTTAACCTATGTATGACATGCATCCATTCTATGACCATTCAGAAAGACCAATTGGCAAGGAAAGTAATTTGAAAACTTTATTAAAGAGTTGTTTAGAACTGATAAATGATGAAACTACATTAAACATGTTGTGTGGGATGATCAAACAGTGTGCAAGATAAAAAAGCACATGCCACACAACAAGTAGTTAACCAGGTACATCACAAGAAAAGGACTAATAGGGAATTTCGACTTAATTTGTAGGTAGGAGACTATGATATGGATATTATCATCTTGGATATTGGATCTGATGTGAGCGTCATTCTGATGTAGACATGGGAGATGATGCGTAAACCAAACTTGATCTAGTCACCTATTCAGTTGAGGCTAGCAAATAAACACAACATTGTTATGATTGAAAGACTAACAGGGGTGAATGTCAATATCGATGGAGTGTGTAGCATAACATATTTTTAAGTAATCAAGATAGTGGATGGTATTAAACCCTATCCAACATTACTTGGACTCGATTTGGATTTCGATAACCAGACTATTATCTATCTAAAGAAGAGACAAAAGATATTTGAAGTAGGATACTTAAAAGTTACTATGCCATTGGATCCCACAAAAGAAAGAAAATATGTAGAACCAAGAAGGGGATGATTTAGTACTAAGGAACTCAATAACCTTTGCAATGTGACTGTGTGGTTGGATGACTATATTATTTCTATTGTTGAAGGTGTACTTAGATGGAAAATTATTAGTTCTTGTGCGTCAAATTTAGAAGAAGCCCTGGAACATTAGGAACATATATTACATGAAGTATCTTCAAGGAGATGTTCTTGGATTACCCGTGCATTACATTAGATTGGAGTTGAGATTTTTGATCCCCCGAAGTATGATGGACGAAAAATATAGATTATTTTGTAAAAGAATTTGAATTGCAGATACCAAATAAACAAAGATTACTAGTGTTAGCTCCCAAAATGAACCCGTACCTTTGGTCACATTTTGTGGTGGATAACATGGCTATCAGTAGTTTCCTCATTTCATTTTTGAGTTTTTATGGTTGCAAAACTTAGGTTTTGGTTTTTGTCTTAGAAAATAATATGACCCATAAAAGTCTTCTTTTCAAAATTTTCATAATTCACTTTCAACAGCTAACGTGTGTCAAAAATATGAGTGTTAGCTGGGGAAAGTGGCGAATTTTAGCAGCTAAGGAGCGTCTTTCATAAGTCTGTGCGCTGGTGAAAGTGTTTAATTCCAAAGTATCCAAAGAAGCAGTGTCGTGGGTCGTGCGCTGGTGAAAGTGAAGACTTTCCACAGCTACGGAGCAGTTCTTACAAGGTAGTGTGCTGGTGAAAGTGAATACTTTCAACAGCTAAGGATAAATTCTCACAGGGTGGCGCACTGGTGAAAGTGAAGACTTTCAATAGCTAAGGATAAATTCTCACAGGGTGGCACGCTGGTGAAAGTGAAGACTTTCAACAGCTACGGAGCAATTCTTGCGGGATCATGTGCTGGTGAAAGTGGTAAGTTTCTACAGTTGAGGGGCATTTTCCATGGGCCATTGGTTGGAGAAAGCGGGAATCATGTGCGCTTATCCACGTTTCAAAATCAAATCATGATGTGATCGAATCATGCCATGCGATCAGAAAGACGCACTGGAGAAAGTGGGTAATCATTCAAACTCGAGTTCCACGTCCTAGTCAGATTACATCTCGGATCCGGCTCAGAGACTCATGCTGCGCAATCATGGCGCCGGAGATGGTAATTTCGAATCCAGTAACTCAGGTACAGAGGTTGTACTGTCAGCTTGACAACATCAAATCAGATCGTTGTTTCCATATCACACATTGTTCACGAAGGTTGGTTAAAATTTCTAATGTTAGAAAACATAGCCGACTCCCAAAGTGCTTTCAACAGTGCAAGACCTCGGCCCAATAGCATATCACAGTGTTTGGTGTGCAGAACCGTTTGGGGTTTTGAATTGCAAAATGGAAAGAATGATGCTTAAAATTGTAGGGAACTTTTCAATCCCTTCCTGAGCTCCAAATGAAGATCTGAAAACACCATTGGAAAGCTTAGATTCTCTAGATGTCGATCGACTATTCAGGCATGAAAAACGGATTTTCTATGACCAAGAAATTCGATTTTGAAAATCTTCTCTTTTCAACAGCTAATTTGCCGGAAATTTTGCTAGTTAGTTGTTGAAAGTGTTGCCTTTCAACAGCTAAGGAGCGTTTTTCATGGGCTATGCATTGTTGAAAGCCTGTCATGGCCAGAATGTTACGATTTTTTCCCAGATAGTAATTTTTTGCATGAGAATGAATTGAAACCTCTTCTAAGGCTTTATTAATGAATTATCAAATCTATTTAATCGGCCACTTTTGGAAAATGAAGAGAAGAAAAGGTGTACAAATGTCATTTACCATCTTTAAAAGAGGCAGAATTTCAGGGTTTTTGGATCCACATCACATAATTCGAATTTCAAAGAGCCTTGGGAGGCTGAGCTACACATCATCAGATTTCAACCATATTTTGAGGGCCAACAGATAAAGATTTACTTTAT
>CBVK0101167442.1:0-11448 GCA_900067695.1 Picea abies
TAGTATGCATGTGCTAACTTTTGGTTACTAAAACTACATGCTAGAGCACCTAAAATTGGAAGTGCAACCATAACAAATCAGCAAGAAGTTCTTGGACTGTTGGCTGTCCTAAAACAACAACAAACATTATCATAACAGTTGAAACTTAGAGTCAATCTGTGGTCAAAGACAGACCTAGTTGACAAGCTTGATAGGACCTGAAAATCTTCAAAAGCATCATGATGAGTAAGTCAAATCAATAAAAGAGCCATTCAAGTAAGTACATCCAAACCACCTCATCAAAATAAACTAATGCTCAAAGACCCTATGCAATTTACCAAGTTTGAGTAGGGGAGGGTTGACAAAACGACCTATTGGGTGAATCATTCCCCAAGTTTAGGGGTGTTTCCCAAGGGGGCCTCCTTCTAAGTCATGTGGATGAGGTGTCATGTATGAAGGGAAAAACTTTTGGGCATGGGGTTTGTGACATACAAGGGGTTGTAATGTCTCACTTATGGGTGCATTTGTAGAGGGTGTGTTGCACCTTCGTTTTCAATGCATCCTTTTTCCAAGCCCATTCATTGCCATTAATTAATTAATAGTCCAAAAACCTTGGGTACTCCCTATTGGTGAATTGATTAGCTTGGGGGGAAGTACGACAAGGCCACTCGAAGCTAGAGGTACGTAGAGTGCCATATGCAAGGAAAGAAAGGGACACCGCATGAGTGTACACACCTCGACAAGTGGGGACATTTATATAATGTTAATTTGCTTTTGCAGGGCTCAGATTTTTTAGGAGAAGCTTTTCATTTCTCTCAAGACCTCTTTGGGCGAGCATCTGGAAGGTTCATAATCAGGCTTTTGTCTTTTGTCAACTATCTCTCCTCTGGGCCTTCAACCCCTTCTTCCCATAAAATGAGGGACAACCCCTTCTTGGGTCAGTACACCTGAAAATCCCAAAAGATGAGGAGATGAGGGGATGGAGTGTGGAAAGTGATAAGTATGGTCAGGAATGGCACGATGACTCATTCAAAGGACCTCCCAGTGGCAACACTATCCCTAAGGGTGACCCACTTACTAGGGCGCAATGTCAACCCCCAAGGTGAAACAGGGAAAAGAGCATAATGTCCAAGAAAATGTCACATAATCAAAAGGAGTAATAGATGTAACAAATTGAAATGCCTCAAATATTGAAATGACACTCACCATAATACCTGACTTGTACCTCATGGAGCAAGACCCAATGTCTTCTTGAGGCCAACTGATGTGGTGGATAACGTCATGATCAACTTGGAGCTATGGTGGTGAGGTGGGTCTCCATCTGTGCAAGTGGACACTGCTGGTCAAGCCGTCTCTCGGTACACCATGTCTGCAACTTGAGGGCCGCGAGACATCATCTCCTTAGTTATCCCACAAAATAGGGATAACAGGTGTGACCTAGACAAAGATGCCATAGCTTACTTTTGTCATTTGCATTGGCCACCATTTCAGTGAACTTGTTGGATGTTAGAGGTGAACAATTCTTCTCCAACTTGTATATACATTTAGACTCGTCACAAAATCTAGAAGCAACCACTTTGAACATGTCACTAATATCTTTGACAACCCATCTGTTTGACCAAAGTTCCATGTTTTTATTGGTGTCTGTGATGTGGTAGATGGGGAGTAAATTTGCTCAAACCCTAGGAACATGGAGAACATCTTCATATTAGCATTGTCAATCACAACACTGTTGTAATCAGAAATTGGGAGAGTTGAGTCATAACCGATAGTGACCCTCTCTCCTTTGTGTTGATCAATGTAGTCAGAGAAGAGGTGCTTGTGCTTCATCATATGTCTTGTAACCCTAGGATCTGCAGTTTATTGCCGTGAAGAAGTTGAGAAGCACAAAGCAGAGTGCGCACAACTAGATGTGTAGAGCTAGAAGAACTAGCTGTGTCTTTGAAGAGGTCATTGTTGTGAGTTGTTTGCCTAGCAATATCTTCAATCTTTTGAAGACTGAGGAGACAACTCTTGAAGGAATATCCTTCCTTTTGGCAATATAAGAGCATGCTCTCCTCTTCTTCTTTGAGGATTAGGAAGTTTCCCCTGCAGATTCATGCTTGCATAAGGATGTAGAAGCCTTAGATGGGCTTGATGTCTAGGGGGTAGTTCACCAAATTCCTGAAGGTGAATTGATGCTAGATAAGCTTAGAAAACACATCTCTAAAGTAGGCAAAGCAAGGGCCTTGAAAAAAAGAGGATGCTATAAAAGATGATAGCAAAATTTTTGAATGTAGGAGAAAGATTATTGAGAACAATACTCACATATTCTGAATCTGATTTTTCCTTGACACTGGATGTAATAATGTCATCTTTTAGGTTCTTGAACCTTGCAATATGTGCTCCTTGATGCAAGCGAAGTCAACAATTTTGAGATTGGAAAGCTTAGTTTCAAGTTGATTGACTTGAGTAGTGTTCACTGTGCCAATTAAGTTGTGGAAAGTATCCCAAAATTGTTTTGCACTTTTTTTATTCTTGGTGTGATGAACAAAGTCCAGCTTCACATAGAAAACAATCAATCCAAGGGCTTCATCCTTTTTGAAGCAAACTAGGTCATAACTATCATCATTTGGGGTAGGAAGGGGTTTCTCCAAATACTTCAATAAATCCTTACTACGAAGAAGAGCTCTCATTTGATCAGCTTAATTATGGTAGTTGGCCCCTTAAAGATGGGGAAAAAGCCATTTTCCATCCATAGATGGATAAGATACTAGCAGAGCCTTGAAAAATCTGCAGTGTTTTGTCTGAAAAGAGAGAAAGAGGAGGGAATTGCCTTAGAAAAGGGCACAGATCTGCAAAAAACTCCTCATATCCGCTGAAAAGACCAAAAACTTAAAAGCTGCCAAAGAAGGAGGGCAATGGTAAATGTTGAAATTAGTGCAGCTGCAAGAGCCATTCTCCTGGAGGATGGCATAAGACCCTAGCTATGGACTAGGGCCCCCAACACACTATTGGGGTTTCTTGGTATGAGACCAAGCAGTGAGAGCCATGGCAAAAGACCCCAGTGTGGGCCCCCAATATATTACTGGGGTTCTTGGTCTAGGACCAAGCAGTAAGTCCCTAGATGTGTCTAGGGCCCCTGGATGTGTTCCAGGGAATCCTTGCCCGGTGCTTGGATTGATCCTTGGATATGTTCCTTGGTGGTTGATGTAAGTTCCTAGATGAGTCTAGGGCCCGTGGATGTGTTCCAGGGAACCCTTGCTTAATGCATGGGTTGATCCTTGGTCTTGTACCTTGGTGGATAAGACCCTAGATGTGTTCTAGGGCCCCCAGATGTGTTCTGGGGCAATCTGTTCTTTGACCAGGTAGATCTTGGTGAAATACCAAGATGTGTTGATGTGTGATCCTCTTCCTCCCGGGATGGTCCATGAGACCTAGGAGTGCCTATGAAGATGGACATGACCACATTGTTGATGTACTCTCTTATGCAGTGATGATAAAGTTTATAAGCCATTATGAGACTTATGTGGACATGTTTTGCCATTGAGGACCTCCTTGACCTTGTCTTATGATTCCCCCTTGATTACCTTCTTATTTGTCTTTGTGTTGGGTTTTTATAAAGTCACTTTGACTTATTTTGACTTTTAATTAATAATTTTATTATTAATTAAAATGTCATTATTTAATTATTTTAATTATTTTTATTCTAGCCCTAACCCCCTTACCTTAGCTATAATAGAAACCCTCCCTCTAGCCTATTAACTTACACTCACTCTCCTCAACTTGCTGCGGCTACCTCAGATTGCTTTCTTTATTTGTGGTACGGCTTTCCTAGTGGATTTGCACTTTCAGTTTTGAGGTATTTGGTTGGACAGTTTTTCAGTCTAGTCCTAGCTTGCTGGTTGGGAGATGCTACAGATCTTCTTGTCTGTATGTAGATGCCGTGCACCTTCTGTTGGCAGCTGTCAACACCCGCGGACCTTCCTGTGATTGCTTCTTGACTGTGGCTTCTGTAGGGCTTCACCAAAACCTCAGCGGATTGTTCCTTGTTTGATTAGAGGAGCTGCGGTTTGCTGTAGGTGCCACGACCCTCCTTTTTGGGTGCATTGTGGGCTGCCACTGTGCATGCTGAGGGGTTTAGTGGCCTGCTGTCACTGTGTTAAGAGTGCCATTTTGTTGGCTCCTCCTCCTTGTTTGCTGATGCACTTTGCCTTCCCTTTTGCTGATGTTTTTGCTGCTTGAAGGGTTTCTCTCTTGTTGTCCTATTTGGCTGGTACCTTCTTGGTTTGAAGGGTTTCTCTCTTGCTGTCCTATTTGGCTGGTACCTTCTTGGTTTGAAGGGTTTGTATTACAGTCCAGTTTTTGACAGCTTACTGTGGGTATTTGTATCAGCTCTGTTTGTAGTCCTCCCCTTGGCAAACTGTCTAACTATCTTCATGGCAGAGATCAAAACCCTGGAGTTTTGATCCATGAATTTTAAACTATATTTCTGAGCATATCAAAGAGGACACAGCATCATGTGACAGGTAGAGGTAAGTTAAGAGTTATTTTTCTGCACTCAGAAATTTTGTTTTACTATTTAGATTTAGTTTGCTTCAGTTATTGTTTTAAATTGCTGACCTACTTTTGCATATTGTCTATATTTAATCACTGTCTATATGTCTTAAGTGCTGGTCTTGCTGTATTACTGAACAGATTTATAAAAAGATATCACTGTTTGCTATTTTTCCCTAAAACTAACAGTGAAAGAAAGGGTAAAAACGCTAGAAACCTGTTTGCTGTTCGAAAAAGGAGGTGAAATAACCCTTAAACAGCACTGGAAACCCTAGTTTCAGACATGAAGCTGCCATGAAACAATGCTGGATAGAGAAAGAAGAGTCCACACTGGCTGTGATACCATGTTGAGATCATAAGATAATGGATCTAAGGTGAAATATCATATAAATCACTAATCCAGCCAAGCGAAAAATACAACAGAAATGAAACAACACCTAAATGATGAACACGAGAGATTGTTGTAATACCCAAGCACATGAACTTGGGAAGTGCACTAGAGGAAGATTGTGCTCAGGCCTTTATTAAATAATAACTTGAATGAATGAACTACAAAGGAGGAGTGTGCTTTATTTATACACCCCATTAAGAGTTTAGGGCGATAGAGTTAGCTTTCCGGGTTACTCCAAAAGCGTTTACACTATGTTTGGGGGTGCTTCATGAGATTTGTGGTACATAGTGTTTGATTAGCCCTAGATGGTCTGTGATGGATTTGCACATTGGAGGTGGCCTGCTCAATGGTTGCTTGACCTCAATTGGATTCTTGCATGACACTCTTCGTTGAAGCATTGGAGATCTCTAGATAGCTCGGTGACATTCTACATGCTGTCCACATGGAGGAGGTTGCTTTCTTGGAGAACTCCCTACATTGGAGGAGGAGCATTTGGCATTCCGAAGGAGGGCATTGAGTGCTAGATAGCATGGGGTGGCTTGGATACTTGCATGGAGGCATGGATTTGACTTGGGGATTCCTAGGATGCGATAATGTTGATGCAAGGGGAGTGGACCTCGTGGATCACATGGTTTAGGAGGAATGCTGGAGTCCTTGGAGGCTTATAGGAGGGGCATTGGACACATCTTGTGGAGCACCCTTGCATTGGAGCCTTGCTTGTGTACAACATCACCTTGGAGCTTGACATGTGTACCCTCGGATTGTAGTGCTCCATATGTGTGAACCTACTTGTGGCTTTATAGGTTGCTTGTAAAGGTTTAGGCTCACATAGTGAGATCGGAAGAGTCACTGTGTTAAGAGTGCCATTTTGTTGGCTCCTCCTCCTTGTTTGCTGATGCACTTTGCCTTCCCTTTTGCTGATGTTTTTGCTGCTTGAAGGGTTTCTCTCTTGTTGTCCTATTTGGCTGGTACCTTCTTGGTTTGAAGGGTTTCTCTCTTGCTGTCCTATTTGGCTGGTACCTTCTTGGTTTGAAGGGTTTGTATTACAGTCCAGTTTTTGACAGCTTACTGTGGGTATTTGTATCAGCTCTGTTTGTAGTCCTCCCCTTGGCAAACTGTCTAACTATCTTCATGGCAGAGATCAAAACCCTGGAGTTTTGATCCATGAATTTTAAACTATATTTCTGAGCATATCAAAGAGGACACAGCATCATGTGACAGGTAGAGGTAAGTTAAGAGTTATTTTTCTGCACTCAGAAATTTTGTTTTACTATTTAGATTTAGTTTGCTTCAGTTATTGTTTTAAATTGCTGACCTACTTTTGCATATTGTCTATATTTAATCACTGTCTATATGTCTTAAGTGCTGGTCTTGCTGTATTACTGAACAGATTTATAAAAAGATATCACTGTTTGCTATTTTTCCCTAAAACTAACAGTGAAAGAAAGGGTAAAAACGCTAGAAACCTGTTTGCTGTTCGAAAAAGGAGGTGAAATAACCCTTAAACAGCACTGGAAACCCTAGTTTCAGACATGAAGCTGCCATGAAACAATGCTGGATAGAGAAAGAAGAGTCCACACTGGCTGTGATACCATGTTGAGATCATAAGATAATGGATCTAAGGTGAAATATCATATAAATCACTAATCCAGCCAAGCGAAAAATACAACAGAAATGAAACAACACCTAAATGATGAACACGAGAGATTGTTGTAATACCCAAGCACATGAACTTGGGAAGTGCACTAGAGGAAGATTGTGCTCAGGCCTTTATTAAATAATAACTTGAATGAATGAACTACAAAGGAGGAGTGTGCTTTATTTATACACCCCATTAAGAGTTTAGGGCGATAGAGTTAGCTTTCCGGGTTACTCCAAAAGCGTTTACACTATGTTTGGGGGTGCTTCATGAGATTTGTGGTACATAGTGTTTGATTAGCCCTAGATCTGTCTCTTATACACAGAGACAGCTTCATGAGATTTGTGGTACATAGTGTTTGATTAGCCCTAGATGGTCTGTGATGGATTTGCACATTGGAGGTGGCCTGCTCAATGGTTGCTTGACCTCAATTGGATTCTTGCATGACACTCTTCGTTGAAGCATTGGAGATCTCTAGATAGCTCGGTGACATTCTACATGCTGTCCACATGGAGGAGGTTGCTTTCTTGGAGAACTCCCTACATTGGAGGAGGAGCATTTGGCATTCCGAAGGAGGGCATTGAGTGCTAGATAGCATGGGGTGGCTTGGATACTTGCATGGAGGCATGGATTTGACTTGGGGATTCCTAGGATGCGATAATGTTGATGCAAGGGGAGTGGACCTCGTGGATCACATGGTTTAGGAGGAATGCTGGAGTCCTTGGAGGCTTATAGGAGGGGCATTGGACACATCTTGTGGAGCACCCTTGCATTGGAGCCTTGCTTGTGTACAACATCACCTTGGAGCTTGACATGTGTACCCTTGGATTGTAGTGCTCCATATGTGTGAACCTACTTGTGGCTTTATAGGTTGCTTGTAAAGGTTTAGGCTCACATATGTATTGTTGGCCTCCCTTCTCATATATATAGAGGAAGGAAAGAGTCCTTTCATTATTATCATTGTACTCTTTTCTTTGTACTTGTTTTCTTGGAGTAAGGCGCTAGGGTTCATGAGGACACCCTAGGAGTTATTATGAAGAAGAGGGAGGACGTCTTTGTTGGAGGATTCTTGCGAGATATTGGAGTTTACTCTTGTGAAGAAGACGTTGGATATGATGATCAATCTCATTCATCACCATCTTGTGTTTAGGAGAAGAGCACATTAGTGTCTCTCTCTCTGTCTCCCCTTGATCTTCATCTATGTTCTTTCTCTCTCTCTTGTCTTGGATGTGCCAGGGTTTCTTGGAGCTTTTGGAGCATCTTGAATACTAGGGTTAGGGTTTATCCCCCAGAGACATTGGAGCTAGGGTTTTGTGATTAAACCCTAGATTGTATTGGTTGAGGAGTGGAGAAGAGTAGACGTCTTGCCTTGGAGTACTTGCTAGTGTGATGCCTGCTTGTTGGAGCTCTTTGGTGTTGGCTAGGGTTTTTCTTGATTTTCTCAAACTAGGGTTTTGGAGAGCTAGAGGATTGTATTGGCCTTGGGATGAGGCTGTGGTATGTACATGAACTCCATCTTTACATATTAATATAAAGTTTTCAGCTGTCCGAATTTTTTTATTGCATATTTGATTTTCAGCTATCTATTTCTTCATGGATTGGTGATTTCTATCACAAGTATGTCTTGTTGTTTTGGCATAAATTAAGCTTAAAATTGTTAAGTGATTTAACATTAATCCTGAAGAAGATAGGGCAGATTTACTGCTGTAATTACTGCTTTTACAAGTTGATTTTTGGATCTAGTTTTTACATGACAAGATTGCCCTAGAGGGCCTTGGATTGCCTTGTTGATTGGGGTTGTTAAGAGGTGAAATATTGTCTGTTGTTGCTGCTGTTTTATCATGTTACATAACATTCCCAAGGATGAAAATTCACTAAGTTAAGATCCGGGAAACTTCTAGGAAAGAGGTGAAATTTCTGAAGTTGCATTAATTGCTCTAGATCTGGAAATTTCTATAGCTAGCCCTAAAAGGGTGACTATGCCGAGCTTGTCAAATATAAAAAAATACAATAAATTGAGTTAACTACCCATATGTAGGCCTCAAGTGAAGATTAACCATACTCTCATAGGAACTTTTAATCTACTTGGAATATATCTTATGGATAAACATGACTTTATATCCCTTCCCAGACAATTCTCAAAGGAATGAAAATTTCCAAACTCATCGTCGTAACAGACTAATTCATTCAACATGGTATCTCAATGCTGGCTCTCTACGAAGATTCATGAAACTCACTTCATATATGGGAATGGTAGTGTAATATAAATCCATTTGAATGCTACCCTGCAAGCTGGCAGCCCATTTCCTTGATAAAAGCATATCCCATGCGTCTGGCATGTCTATAACCACATCATCCATTAGCACTGAGATGTCCGGATAAACTGCTAGATTGTCTATCAAATCCTTGATCAAACCACATACCTTTATTTCTTGTGAATCCATGGGCCATACATTTCTATATTGTCTAGTAGTTTTCCAGCCTAGTTGATTCATTACCTTCAAATACATTACATTTGCCGAAGCCCCTGAATCTGTCATGCAATTATGCAGGAGGTCATTTTCTATCAATGTGATATAAAAAGGTGAGTTGCTCTCATTTTTTCTCCCTTGATGCATGGCTTGCAGAACAATTGGGGAATCCTCATTTGCTTCTTCAAAACTCAAAAATTTCTTTACCTTTTCTTTTTGAGAAGGTATCTTGATTAATTTTGATAAAGGAACATGGACAATAACTTTTGACAACACATTCATCACAACAACATTTAGTTCCACACCCTTGTTCACCACGAGACCTGCTGATGAGATCGCTTAATCAACTTGCTTGTTCACTAGATTTCCGTGAACTTGACGCTTTCCAAACCCATAACTGTGTGAAGATCTAGGGAGTTGATTTTTTCTCTAGTATTGAATGATCTTTTTCCGTCGAAGCTCATTCTTAGCATTTTCATCCATATAATTCAACATATTCATTCTTGCAATCCTGGTGGTATCTATACTTCGTTCCTTAATCTGCCTCATCTGCTCATCTATTACTGCATGATATTTCTGTAGAAGATTGCAAATGAAATGCCCCTTTTCAACCAAATTTAAGCTTTCACCTTCTCCTATACTGAAGTTATTTGGACAAGTCAATTCACTATGAGGCTTGTCATGTGGCAAACACCATGGGATTTCTTCTTGGTTAACCATATTTGCAGGAGCTAATGAGTTGGGGATTCTTTGCTCTTGTGGACCTCTGTTTCTGTTCCATCCAGGATTCCCTCTAGGCTGAAACTGGTTTTTACCCCTTTTCTCTTTCTGGACTAATCATTCTATTGAGTATTGTTGTTTGCGATTGGATTAAGTCAGTGGACAGCTTCTCAAATTTTTCATTCAATGTTGTTATTAGATCTTGAACCAGGTCAGCATTATTCACGGTTCTTGGTTTGGTTTCCACCTTGGAGGTGGATGCTCTGGAGGAACCCAAAGAATCTACCTTAGCAGAAAGGATATTCTCTTCAATCTCGTTGGCCCAATCTTGAGTAGATTCCAGGTCAGTTGGAAATTTGTCTCTTAGCATTAGTCCAAAGTGCACTTAATAGGAATTCGTATAATGTAGGAGGATTGCATCATCTTTGGGCCTGATCTTTTTCGGGATAGTATCAACCAAGTTTTTGAATCGGTCATCAAACTCCTTCACAGTCTCATTTTCCGTTTTCTTTATCTTGTGCAATTGAGCTAAAAACATCCTACCATCCTTGCTAACAGCCCATCGTTTCATGAAGATATCATGAAAATCTTACCAACTCCTTATACTATCTGCAAGGCCTCTAAACCATACTTTAGCATCTTCTTCCAAAGACAACGCAAATAATTTCATCACTACTTCTTCGTGGTCTTGATATACACTAGCTTCACCAATTGCATCATAAAATTTAGTTGGATGATCTTCAACTGTAATTACATTATTATCATCAAACTTTTGGAACCATTTATTATATTTCCCGGATTCTTGATATATCCAGAGCCTTATAAACATTCTTTACCCACGATGGAGGAGGAGCAACAATGATCCTCGGGTTTGCTGGTTGTCTTGAACTTTCAACAAATAAGGTTCTTATGTCTCCAAAGATTTCAATATTTTTGTTCAATGAGGCTCGAGAATCCCTCTTGATTCTTCTTCTATAAACATTCTCTGGATTGTCAGATCTAGGAAAAAGCTCATGAGAGGAATTCCTTGTAGAGTATCTATGATGTGAAGTTCCTTCTTGTGGAGTTGCCAGATGAGTGTTTCAGAGAAAGCTTCAGGTTGACACTCATCAAGGACATCGAAGCATTATCTTCTTGATTTCCAGGAAATGGATTTTGTCCTCAGCAACGGTGCCAAAATGTTACCACTTGATCTCTCACCCTGGGTGCAAAGCCTTCATGAGGTGAGAGGACAAATGGAACTTGGAAGAGTTACCACTGTCACCTTAGCATCCTCTTCCCTCACTTTAGGATGATTTACAATCACCACTAGAGGGGCTTCCCTATTTCTTTGTATTCCACTAGTGTATGATGATTGAATACTAGGTAATGGAATAGTTGACAATCTGCTTCTTGATTTATCTGTACTTCATAAATATGGGTATATATATTGGCCTATTAAGATGGGATAAGAAGTATAACCTGTAGTCTTTATCGGCTGAAAATTATCAATGGTAAAAGGTACAATCTCAAGGTTTGATCGGCCGTTTAGCAAACAGAATTGTACACCCATATAAATCTGCTTTCATGAATTGTTTATGAGCTAAGTCACCTGACACGGTGACACGGGACACGGAGGACACGAAAATACGAGTATCTGACATGGGCACGACGACCCCCAGAAATAGGACACGAAGGACACGTTATATATATATATATATATATATATATAT
>CBVK0101167463.1:0-10236 GCA_900067695.1 Picea abies
ACTTTATTCATTTTAGTATTTAAAAGGAATTTGTGATTAAATATTAGAAAATCAACATGTTTTCATATATATCTCAAAAATGTGTGATCTTTGTAATGTGTAGGAATATGCGAAGGATTAATTCAAAAATACTTGTCAAATACTTCCTCCACCATTTCAAGATTTGAGGAGATAATTCAAGCTTATCCTAAGGAGAAGATCATGGAGATTTGGTTGGCATATCTTATCTAGGATTTGTGAGAGATATGTGTGAGGATTTGAAGGTATCATATTTTGTAATAATGGGAAAGTAGTTGAGAGAATATTGAATATGTAATTTTAAGATGTTTATCTTCTTTTCAAATATCTCATGTATAAAAGAGAGTGTTCTCTCTTCATGAAGAGGTAGTCATTAGGATTTGGAAGAAAAAGGGATTCTTAGTTTGATTCATGCTTTCGTTATTGTTTCATGATTTGCCATTTGATTCTTGTAATGTAATTTGAGATTGCTTTACTGTTAGTGTGAGCTCACATGTGTCATCTTGTCGCTCTTCACTTGTTGTTTATCCTTTGACACAATTTTCCATTCCTAGATTAATTTCATTTACGCAATTTCATTTCAGTCGTGTGTTGTAGCAATTCAATTCCAAGTTGCGTGTTTCAACTTCCTTCATTAGATTAATTATTCAATTTCAGTTGTAGCTTAAACATTAGATTAGGTTAAATTAGCTTCAGTCCTGCATATACTTTGTGTGTTCTTCATAAGTCTACGAACGTCATATTGACAAATTAGATGGTTGAGAAAGTACTACAATGCAATTAATACAACATTAGTTAGGTCCCATGTAACTATTGTCGTTCCCTTGTTACGATTTTTGTTCCCTTTGCAAGTGGTGTCATTCATTTAAATGGGACAACTGTTGTTCCTTTTGTTATGATTGTTGTTCCCTTTGCATGTGTTGCATCTCTGGAGGATGAGTTATTGAAAATGAAAGGTAAGAACCTACGTAGGAAACAAGTAAAATGCTTGTGCCAGCGCCTACCTTCGGCTGATGCATAGAGACTGTTTTTAGGACATCTTTAGAGGCCAACATTTTGGCGCTGTTGTCAGCGAAGCATGATGGATTGAGGTATTCATTTTTATTTTTTTTTCATTTCAATTCATGCAAGTTTGATCTAGATGTGTTGGTAAGGGGTCATAGAATCTGCTTGAGTGGAGACTTCTCATGTTCTCCCTGCCAACTATGTAAGTGTAAATTTCAATTTCTTCAAAGAGTGTTTCGATTCTTGCAAATTTCAATTTATGCAAGAGTGTTTAATTTCTGCAAGTTTGATCTACATGTGTTGGTAAGAGGGTCACAACAGCTACTTGAGTGGAGAATCCTCATGGCCCTACCAACTACCAAGAGCATTTCATTTTCGCAAGTGTGAAGAGTAATTGATTTTCTTTACTTTGGTTGTTGAGGTTATGAGTCTAGATAATATACATATGTTATATGAGGATGATGCAAATATTGCAGAGGTTTGGAAATCTTGTAGAGAACCATGGAGTGTGGAAAAGACTCTGTATTTGTATTTTTTGTTTAGAAAGGATTCTTATTCAAGAATCATATGTTTTGTGCATACCAAGAGGCTTAATGAGAGATGTAATGTTTCCCCCAGCCACCCATAGGCTGAGGGATGCCACTCTAGAGAAATCTCTCATGCTCTGACACCATTTGGTAACATCCCCAGCCTTATACATGCCGGGCCATGCTACTCTAGGGAACGCTTTCATTCTCTTACTGCAGAACATACGGTAACATACCCAGTAATCAACTGAGTTATGCCACATAACTTTTCTCTTAAAACTGCATGCAACTTAAACATGTACATACAACACTCTTGCGAAAGATTTACATATAAACATAAATGAACCATTACATTCTTTAATATATGACTTTAAACTAAAATAAAAGTAACCACAGATATGCAACATATACAATTAAATACCCATAGACATACAGGCAATTATAATCACATATATGATAACCGTAACATAAGCACATAAATAACAATGCAACATATCATTTTATCATACAATTGGTACTTATCTTGGAAATATTGTCACCAACTATGTACAGACCGTCCACGAACCTCCCAGCCTTAGACTACACTGTTCATCACTCTCAACAATGAGTCACCCCCGAGCTGGGACTAAAATCCACCCGGGTAAAGGTTTTATAACCAGGCTAAGTCTCATGGACAATAGGAAAGAATCTGTCTCAGGCACTCACTCAACTAACAACCTACAACCTCTCATTCCCCACCCAAGGAAGTGTGCCCCTTCTCTTCTCAATAGTCCCTCGGCTACCCCACTTCCCTTCCAGGGCTTCAACAATAGGCCAGACCGGAAGTCTCAAATCACTGTAGCTACAATTTAGAACCTTCGGGAATCAATCCCCAACAATTCTCACTCTTGAATAATTTCTCACGGGCTTGAAAAACCGCTTCTTCAATTCTGATCCAAGATAACCAGGTACACCAAATAGAAAAGGCTATGGAAATAGGCTCAGAAATGGAGAAATGGATGTCTCAAGGATAATGGACTATGTGAGTGAAAATGTTCATGGAATCATTGACTGGATAACTAAGTGAAGGAAGGAATCACTATGAAACTCCTCATGAAAGGGATGGTCAGAATGATGGTCCAAAAATGCTGGTAAAAAAAAACCCCCAAAATCCTCGTGAAAGTGACCAAATGAGCTATGTCCCCTCCCACAATATGAATGCATGTCCCCAACTTGACACTTGTCATATCGGAAGTTACTTTGGTCCACTTTTCCCCAAATTTAGAACTTAGGATAAAATAATTATCCATACTTTATGCTTTTAGGAAATATTAATATAATATTCCCTTGACTTTTGGCCCTCCCTTTCCTTAACTGGTGAAGTTCAGTCCCCCATATCTTTTATCGTGTTCGGTCTGCGTGCATCGATGTATTTTATATTAATCATGAGTTATGTACAAAGTAGGCACATTGGCCTTTAACATCTAGGCGCTCTAGCCTAATACCAAAACATAAGCATCCTATATTATAATAACTATATCACCAGCCTATAACACATTTCATTTACACGAGGCTCATTGTCCTCCATACTGCATGCACTTTAGTTACTACGCTCGGTATCCAGGAATGTGCATATTACATCGTTTTACTGCGTAGTTCATGCGCACACTATGCCATATGGAGTGCATTAGAAAATGATGTCAAAACAACTCACCAGCTTAAGTATATGTATATTACATTTACAATTGGGTTTGGCCAAGGGATATTACAATACCCTCCCCTTATTTTTGCACTATCCTCAGTGCATCATACACCCATATACAATAGAGTTTTCAAATAACTTCAACAATATGTGGGTATTCTGTCCGCATTGCATCCTCATGCTCCCAAGTAGTATCCTCAGGACCATACCAGGTCCATTGAACCTTTACAAGCCCTATGGCTTGGTTCCGGAGATGCTTGACTTTCTGGTCCAAAACGTGCACCAGATGCACTTGAAAAGCGCCTTCTTGCTCCACCTGAATCACATTCCAGTCAATAACATGATTAGCTTTAGGTTAATATTTATTTAGCAATGTTACATGGAAGACATTATGAACAGACATAGATGTAAGCAATGCAATCATATAAGCAATTGGACCAAGGATGATTTTAAGGATAGAAATTTATTTTAAAATGTAGAAACCTTGGTGAATATTACTAATCCCTCATATGACAACTATAAATGTTTGGCGATATTTTTGTAAAAATATTCAAATTTCTAAAGGATTTTATATAGTTTGTATAAAATTTTGGCGATTTTTAAGTTTATCCTATAGAATTTGGGCAAATCATTTTTAGAATAGCGAATCTTTTTTTAGGAAAAACCATGGAAAATTAGCCCATGAGTGAAATTTAGCCCCTAAAATCATCCATGAATTGGACCAAACCTCTCTAGGATTTCAAATGGCCCACAAAATTTGGCTGCCAACTTGGCGCAACTTCCTAGCTTCAGGGAACTCCTGTTAGCTTTTAATTTCAGGAAGACATGATCACCTACTTTGAATTATATGTGGGTTATGTTCTTATCAACATAACTTTTCTATCTATCTTGGGTAGCTTTTAATTTCTTCTTATTTTTTATCAATTGGTCCTCCATCTCCTTGAACAACTCTGGCACAACTACCTTCCTATCATCTGGATTATCCCAACTTACTGAAGTATTTCACTTACTGCCGTAAAGTGATTCAAATGGTCTCATCTTCAATGATGCCTAATACCCATTGTTGTAAGCGAATTTTACCAAGTGTAGGTAGTATTCCCATTTTCGATGGTTTGTCCATCACATATATTCTCAGTATATCTTCTATCACTCTGTTCACCCTCTTTGTCTGTCCATAAGACTCAGGATGATAAGTTGTACTAAAGTTCAGATTCATTTCGAATCCTTTGAACAATCCTTTCCAGAAATTCGAGGTGAATTTCAGGTCTCTATCGGACACAATTGTTTTAGGAATTCCATGCAATCGTGCCACTTCCTTCATAAAAATATTAGCAACATCTGCTGCCTTGTGAGTAGTTTTTAGTGGAATAAAATGGGCATATTTCGTAATCTTGTCCACCATCACCATGATTGAATCATGTAGCTTTCCTGTTCTAGGCAATCCCATAATAAAATCCATTGTCACTACTTCCCACTTCCATTCAGGAATGGGTAAAGATTGTAGCAACCCTGCTGGGTTCCTATTTTCAGCTTTAACTTTCTGGCATTCCATACATCTAGCGATGTATTCAACGATCTCTCTCTTCATACCTAGCCAAAAGTGATGGCTCTTGATCGCTGCCATGGTTTTCTAATATCTAGGGTTCCCTTCATAAGGAGCATTATGCATTTCATGCAAAATCATACATTTCAAGTCCTGGACATTTGGAATAATTTTTTTTTTCTTATGCAATAGTATTCCATCTACTCCCAAATTATAATCATCCACCTTTTGCGGCATCTTACCCTGCTGTAGCATTGCTACCAATTCTCTGTATTGTGGATCTTCATTTGCAGCCTCCTGAATTTTGTTTTTAATATCAATTTGATACATGCTAATAGTTGTAGCATGTAATTCATGCACCCTCTTTCTAAGTGCATCATCCACTTTGTTCTCTTTCCCCTTGATATGCTTTATATCAAAGTCATATTCACTTAGAAATTCTAACCATCGACTTTGCCTAGAATTTAGATTTGGCTGATCAAATAAATATTTCAGACCATTGTGGTATGTTCTTAGCTCAAACCTCTTTCCCATGAGGTAGTCTCTATTTACTCAAGGCATGCACTATGGTTGCCAACTCCAAATCATGAGTGGCATAGTTTCTTTCATGATCCTTCAACTTCCTTGATTCATAATATATGACAAACCCATTTTGACTGAGGACTCCACCAAGTCCTTCATTACATGCATCAGTGCATACGATGAAGTCTTCATCTGGGTTTGTGATCCTTAATATTGGAGCACTTGTCAATAATTGTTTCAAGTGTTGGAAACTCTCCTCGCAATCCAATGTTCACTGAAAATTCACTCCCTTTCTTTGCAAAGAAGTGATTGAGTGTGCAATCTTTGAGAATCCTTCAATAAATCTTCTGTAGTAGCTTGCAAGACAAATGAATGATCTCACCTCTATCACATTCTTCGGCGCTGAACATTATCTAATGGCTTCTATCTTCTCAGGATCCACTACTATGCCATCCTTTGAAATGATATGCCCCAAATAATGAATTTGTTTATGATAAAATGAGCACTTTCTCAATTTGGCATACAACTGATGTCCCCTTAATACTTGCAACACCATACTCAAATTATGTTCATGCTCTTCCTTTGACTTGGAATATATAAGAATGTCATATAAAAAGACAATGACAAACTTGTCCAAATACTCTCGGAAAACACCATTCATTAGCAACATGAAAATAGTTGGTGCATTAGACAACCCAAATGGCACCATTGTGAACTCATAATGACCATACCTTGTCTTGAAGGCGGTCTTGCCAACATATTCTTCTTTAATCCTTACCTAATGGTATCCTGATATGAGATCTATCTTTGAAAATATCTTTGCATCCTTCAATTGATCAAAGAGGTCATCGATCCTTGGCAGAGGATACTTGTTCTTAACAATCACTTTACTCGACTATTTGAAGTCAATGCAGAATCTTAGTGTTCCATCTTTATTTCTCACAAACAAGACTGGGGCACCCCAAGGTGACATGCTTGGTCATATATACCCCTTCTTCAGAAGTTCTTAAAGCTACATTTGCAACTCCTTCAATTCTGGTGTACTCATTATGTAAGCAGTCTTTGATACTGGCGTTGCTCCAGACATTAAATTTATAGAGAAATCAATGTCTCTCCTTGGGGTTAGTCTGGGTACCTCCTTAAACACATATTCAAAATATTCTAAGACTGCATAATCTTCCAAATTTGTCACCTTATCTCTAGGTGTCTCTGCCAAATGAGCAACCATTAATTGACACCCTTTTCTGTAACATTTCTTCAGCTGCAATGCTGAAATTTCTCTAATGATTACTACCCTGGGAATTCCTTGTACTTTCCTTAGTTTCCCTTCCTCATCCAGGCAAGTAAATGATTTTTTGTGACAATATAAGAGCATGTGATGTTGGTCCAACCAATCCATCCCAATTAGATAGTCATAGAAACCTAAAGGCAAGATGTTTAAATTTTCCTTGGCGTTCAGTCCATTCATGTCTATGAGGCATGCATTAACCATCTCATTAACTTTTCTTTTGGCTCTAGTAGCCAGTTGCACCAACTAGGATTTCCCATGCTTACTTCTTGGCAATTACAAACTTTCCACCATCTTAGGGTCTATATAACTATGACTAGCTCCTGAATCAATTAAAATAATAATGGTTTGGTTGTTGATCATACCTTCCAGTTCAATTATGTGGGACTGATACTATGCTTGCTTGTTGTCCAGGGCTGCATAAATCCTTGGCACATATCTTCCCATGTCTTCCACTGTTTCATATTGCTGTGCATTTTGAACAACCCTTCCTTTCTCACCTTTGTGAGGACAATATTTGAACCTATGGTCTCCTTTACAACCCCAACATTGCATAGGTGGCTGCTTTGGCCCTTGACTCTCTGTGTCAATCGTTCTGGGTTCTTTATGCATTTTCTATCCTTATGGATTATTTCTAAAGAATGGTGGCTTAGCTCCCTTCTTCCTCAGATCCATATTGAATTTCTTATTGTCCTCCCAAGCCTTTTGGAAAGATGGCCTTTCTTTCTACTGATCATATAGGCATTTAGCTCACCTTATGGTCTCTTCTAATGTATTATGATCATCACGTTGTATTTTTTCCCTGATGAACGATGGAAATCCACTCAAATACCTTTGAATTTTGACTATCTCATCCTTGATGAAAGAGACATACTTCAGTAGTTCCAAAAACCTTCTCTCATATTCATCTATGGTCATACTTCCAAGCTTGAGTTCAAAGAACTCTTTCATTTTCTTATCATACTATCTCTTAGTCAAGTACTTCTTCTCGAAATACCTCTTGAATTCCCTCCAAGTAACACTTTTCTTTTCAATGTGCTGCACCTACACAAGATAATCCCACCACATGGAGGCTTTCCCTTTGAGTTGATAGATAGAAATTCTACCTTCTGCATGAGAAGAATAATTATGCAATTGAAAATACTTTTTCATGCCCAATAACCATGTTTCTACATCTTCATCCTTCTTGTGCTCACCATCAAATATAGGAGGTTTGATTTTGTTCATTTCTCCTCGCAACTCATCCACCCCAGATCTCTTATACCTTCTGACAAGGGATAGACTTGAGTTGTTGCCTTCTCTCTTATTGGAATGCCTTGGGGAATGATGATGCTGTCTACTAACACTTTTTTCTTTTCTTTTCTCCTCTGAAGGCTTGTGACTCCCAGATTTACTTGAGCCACTCTCCTTAACCAATTTATTTTCTATTCTGTTCAAGCCCTCCAATAACTTTGTGTTGAAGTCATCCTACTACTCTTTGGCTTTCATAAGCCTTTCATTATCATCTTTATGGCTTTGGAAATCCTTCTGCAAATTCTTAATGGTCTCAGCCATATTCATGTTTTCATTCATTTATTCTCCATGTTCGTTGGAGTTCCTTTCTTCAATGCCCAGATGGACATCCACCCTTCTGCTCTCATCTTGTTGACTATAATTCCCCTGTGCTTCTTCCATTCCCATGAACTCCACACTAGTCTGATATGATCTAGTTTTTGTTAATCCTGCAAAATGTCCAGCCATCGAAACGTATCAGGCTAACAATTCAATAATTCATGAAAATATGCACCATTTTGGTTCATATATACATCAAAATTATCTCTCTTGATTTCCTGGTGTTATCACCATGACAATTCTAGATAAGACCCAAGTCTTGAAAACACAGATGCACAGTGTCTTCAGAGATACATCTGTGCAAGAAGGTGGTTTTCTGAAACCACTTTTGCCAAGACGTGGTATCACATGTCCCAAAATTTCAAATCCACCACTTGTGGAGTAGGCGACAGCTATTCAGATCACCCTACTTCACTCATTCGGTACTTTGCAGCCATGTGACGTCAGTTGAGTGTCGCCATGTAATGAACTCAAAATCTAATCATTCGAAATGGATTAGTCGAGCATGGCAACCTAACACTCTGGTACGTAATCCGTCTCCACTTCATAATTGGAATTCTATAACTTCCAATCCTCAAGTATGAAGGTATTTTCATATCCATAACTGAAGTAATCTCCAAACTGTTTGACTTTCTGGTTTTTGTAAAATAATTTTGGTATCCAAAACCTGAGATACATGGACAAGGCTAAATCAAGTGAGACTTGTTATTCGGGAAAGATTCTAGACTTTCCTTCGAATAAGGAGGAAAGGGTCCTTGCGCACAATCTAGAAATTAAATTGCACACAGAGCTAGCTATAGACTCGTGGTTGGAATTCAAGTTGAATCCCACTATGAAGGATTTAGTCATCAACAGGCTAGTTGCTAAGAATAAAAGAAGCAAGTGACAGAGGAAGGAGGAATCCACAGCTGAGGCAGCCGAAAGTGTCGGAGAGAATCAACTGGTCTAGTTAGATTCTTTAAAGGAGGAGATTGCTAAGATGAAGTGAGTATTCAACAAATATTAAGCATATTTCAGTGAATTTTTGAACAACTAGTAGCAGAGGTAAGGAGTACCAAAGATGATAGGCCTTTTCTCAAACGACCCTTTTTACAACAGGCTAACTGTTGTCATCCCCCTTTTGTAATTTTCTGATTCATACAATTATATAAATACAGAAGAAGATTTCTGGTGGTGTTATGATTTTTTTTTTCTTTCATAGTGTGCTTTTCTTGTAAGCTTAAATTTCACTATCTAAATCAAATGAAATCTAAAACTCGAAATTCTTTTTAATTAATGCTTCAATGTGGTTGTGTGTTTCTTTTTCTTCTAGTATTATGCAATTTAAACTCAGACTCATCACCTTCCAAGCAACTTTGCGCGCACTAAACTTCAACCTACACATTTATATTTATCGTGCATAGCCACATCACAAGGTAAAATGCTTTTCCACACACCTATATCCACTATGTATTTCTTTTCCGTCCCGCCGACAACTTGCGTGCATTACTTTTCATGTTGTGCACCAATATCCACTGCGCACAGTTTTGGTATTGCACACCGATACTCCATATGCATTTCACCCTATGCATTGCAACATGTCAAAGTTCAACATGTTCCATCGCGCACAATTATCTGTGCACACCATTGAACACATTGTCGTGAGACAAATTATACTCATACTATGCGTGTGCCAACAAAACTCCTATGTGTTAAGTAATACTTGTGTACCCCATGTGCACATTACTATGTGCGTTCTCACCGTACAAGTCTAAATTCAGTGCATGCATCTGCACATAATAATATTTTGCGCGACACCACAATTTTACTATGCACACTTGCACGTCAACATTTTCTGCGCGGTGCCAAAATTTACCACATGCGCCAGCATGCCAACATTTCCCATGGACACTCCATGACTTGAATTTTCATCACTTCGATGTTACTCTTCTATGAATATTCGCTTCAACTAAACCCCTCTGGCCCATCTAGGCTCAGTGTTGAACTGAAGCTCTGATACCAATTTGTAACATTTCCCCCGGCCACCTGCAGGCCAGGGGAT
>CBVK0101167469.1:0-15750 GCA_900067695.1 Picea abies
CCCTAGAAGGCAACCCTCTTTTATGAGGGAAATGTATTGCGGCTATGTATGTTGGCAAGTATTGTATTCTGTGAGAGGAGACTGTGAGAGAAAGAAGAGGAAGTTACTGTGGGTTTTGTTGTAGGTTGTATCCCTTCATTTGGCTGGATAATAATAAAGAAAGGACCTGGCAATTTCTCTAGTGGACATAGCCCACACTGGCTGAACCACATAAATCTGTGTCTCTCTTGTATTGTGTATCTTCTGTGTTTTGTTTCCACATTTGTTTTATTTTATTTCTCTGTGGTCCGGTTTTTCCTAACACTGCCTACATGCAAACAGATCTCCATAGAGCATCAACACCCTGTCTTCAGCTTCTGATACCATTGACAGTATTATACTATCTCCTTTACCACCTTCGCCTGAAATATACAGACGAAAAATCAGCTATGATACCACATTGATGGTATCGAAATATATTCTTTCACCATCCTTCTTTTGTCTATGGTCTGCAAAAAAAAACTAAGCTCTGATACCACATGATACAGACCCCCTACCTTGGTAGGGTCCATTTATCTCCTGGTCAAGGATCACACTAATTCTCTGAGATGAAGCAGCTCTTGAATTCCTTGCTAGAATCCCAAAAAAAAATCCATAGGTCCTTGTGCAATTCGGCCCGCGTGAACAAGTACTAGGCACAAGATTCCTCCACGCGACCACTGGCTGTGACTGCACGCCTATCAAAAGGCATGTCACAATTTTGCATGTCGGGTGTCTTAGCAGTATTTCTTGTAAGGGGGGTGTTTCTCTCTGGTTTTCAGGCCCTTGGTGTAAAATGAGGATAAATGGGGTTTAAAAACCCCATTTGCGTTTTATTCAAAGGGCGTTGTCATGAGCGCCAAGCGCAACACACAGAAGAAGTCCTTTTTCGAGCTTAAAATAAAGCGAGCAGGCATTTTGTTTTCAACAGAAAGGATCCATCGACGGAGCAGAGCAACGATCAGTGGGTAATTGCAATCAACCGAGTCGTGCCAAGTATATCGTAGAAGTTTTCAAGGAAGCGAACGGTCGAAATTCTTCGTGGAGAACTCGCGAAGTTACGAGGGTCGTTGATCGCGATCAGTTCAGTTCAAGCATGGGATTATTTCTTGAACTCGGGGTTCATGGGTTCGGAGGGCAGACCATATCCTTTGGTTGCGCGAGATCGTGAGTCAAGACAATTGTGAAAAGGAAAGGAGCCATTGCCCCTCGGGATTTCATGAAGGGAGAGTGCCAAGGTTCGACACTCCAACTCGCGAGATCACAAATTGCGAGAGGTGCTAGTACTTAAGCACTGGCCGACGGTTACATGTGGAGGGAACTGACAATAAAAGGAGCCAGACCCGTATCGCCATCTCAGGTATCGAGAGTTTGGAAAAGAGGAGTCGAGGGTCTTTGACCCACGAACTCGGGAGTCTTGAAATGCAAAAGAGCCTTTAATGTTTGGCCCATGATCCTAGCACTAGGGTTGTATGAAGTATGACTAAAGAAAGTGAGCGCATAGGGCCAAAGTTGTTCAAATGGAGAAATAATCGTGGCCATCAGTCTTTAAAATCCAATCCAACCATTGATCATGGAGCAATCTCAGTCATCCATTAGGGAAGATTCTCGGTGCATGAAATTAAGGAGTGGGCAGATCTAGGCAACCAGGATTTGCGCACCCAGATCTACGGTCTGGAATAAAGTGGTTTTCAACGCAACCCCCTTTGCTCCCATGGCACCTCCTAAGCCCATTGATCCCCACCTCTTGCCATGTCTCCATCACTCACTTCGCCACCTTCCACCATATGTCCTCCAATTTACCTCTCTCACCCACTTGTACCCCGAGCTCCTTGACACTTCCACCTGTTCCCTATCCATACCCCATGGAATTTCTCATCTGGTGTCAGCGCACCACCTCATCCTCCTCGCCCAGGTCTCATCCAAAAATCCGCCATTTGGGTCCCCTCGCAGCAATTCAACGAAGCAGCAGAAGCCAGACTGCCACGTCTTGCAGATGCATAGTTGACCAGGCCATTCCGAGAAAAGCAATTATTAAGGTAGTTGGTGGTGGTTATACATCATCTCCTTCCATAAATAGAAGGCCGGGAAAGGACCAAGAACATAGGCAGACTGTCAGTCCATCCTGACAGAGATTTCGTCTGACAAACGACTGCATGGGCAGTCTGCCCAACGTCTGCATGTGCCTCCTGATAGAGAAGCTCCTCGACGTCAAGCATTGAACTCATGATGTGATCATGTTCTCAGCACCGAAGTCAGTCCCAAGTATATGTAGGCATTTTTGCCATTTTTGTAGGGATCAATGGTAGAGCAAATCTCCCGATTGTAAAGTTTTAATGGACACTCTAGTTCTCTGGTTATGTATCTATATGTGAGATTTCTTGTTTTATAACAGACAACTTTATTATCCCATCTAGTTTCATCTCATACTGAGAGAGTTCATGATCGACTGATTCGCGTGAATCACTGTGACTGTGTTAAGATAAATGATTTATTGTAGCACCGTTATATTCTCCAGTGTTGCCTACATTCGAGCGTAAGAGGTTCTTACGTTCGAGTTTTTCTTCTACAGGTTGTCAGAAGCTCGATGCTTACAATAGACCTCATCTTTTCCTTACATAAGTCTTCCTCCTACTCACCCTTACTACAACTCACTGTCTGAAGTTTAATTAAGACCTCACCTACCTATGCATGTCCAGCCTAGTTTTGAAGTTCGAACAATATTGTTCCGAGTTTTCTTCCACTTGATCACCCTCTATAAACAAATCATGACATAAAACGATGGGTGTCGGGCTCTGCTCCTACTGCAATCCAGGAGTGACTTCCAATGCCAACATTTCTGGAGCCATTGTCGGGGATGAAGTTGAAAATTTTCCCCGAGATTGAACGACATTGAGCCTCTGATTCTGAAGGTGCATCAGGCATCAGAGCCCTTGACGATTGTTACTGTGCACCTGGAAAATCCATTGTGACGACTCCACTAGAGCGAACCTGTGGTTTTAGTTGTGGATTCTAGAGGTAGACACATGCGGTCCCATCCACAACTGCCTCTAGCTACACTTGAAGGTGATCCAGAGGTGATTTTCAGAAAAGGAAAGGCCTCTAAAGGAGAAACTTCCACCACCAAACCAGGTAATTTGTCGTCTCCTTCTGTAGAAACTCCTTTTTCTTCTCCTCATCTTCGTAGCAAACCGTTTTCTGAAGTTTTCCGTTTCCTAAATTTCGGGAGTGTTCCTGCTGATCTTTCCCCTCCTGGTATGCGATTGGAGGGAGAAATCCTTATCACTCCCCCCTCCCCTGAAGTTGTACCTTGGCATGGACCTAGGACCACAAAATATTTCACCACTCCTAGCTTCACCACTCCTCTTGTTGCTGTTGCCGCTTCTACACCGAGAGAAGCATCTGTTGACTCAAGCCTGTTAGCCTTCTCCCTAAATCCCCCATTGTTTCCCCTTCCGCCTGGAAGCTCATTCCCAATATCCCCTTTTTGAGCTCCTTCTCCTTCGAGTTCTCCTCCAAGGATGATTTTAAGGATGGAAAATTATTTTTAAATGTAGAAACCTTGGCGAATATTACTAATCCTTCATATGCCAACTATAAATGTTTGGCGATATTTTTGTAAAAATATTCAAATTTATAAGGATTTTATATAGTTTTTATAAAACTTTGGCGATTTTTAAGGCAAAATAATTTTATCCTATAGAATTTGGGCGAATAATTTTTAAAATAGCGAATCTCTTTTTTGTAAAAACCATGGAAAATTAGCCCATGAGCGAAATTTAGCCCCTAAAATCATCCCTATGAATCTCCTCCACCTAATATTCCTATGGCAGGAGAAAATCCCCCCATGACCAAAATGGAGGCTATAATATCTACTAGGTATGCTCCCCTTGTGTTACCTCAGCCTCTCAATGCCCTTCCAGCAGATGGTTACCTCAAGCAGCTGCCCAAGTTTACAGGCGAAGGGGACATAGCTGCAGAAGAACACCTTGAAGCCTTCTATAGTTTTACAGACGATCATGTTATCATGCATGCAGATGTATGGATGAGGATTTTCATCCATATTCTTGAAGGCGAGGTGAGAAAATGGTTTAGGGCCCTGCCTCCTGGATCTATTGATGGGATTGAGGATTTGGATAGTGCCTTTTTGAGACAATGGGGAGACAAAAAGGACTTCATGTATTACATGACTGCGTTTGGGTCTTTGAAGAGAAAGGAAGGAGAGTCTGTCTCTGACTTCTCCAAAAGATTTAATAAAATGTACAATAAGATCCCCACTGAGATAAATCCCTCCAAAGCCTCTGCAAAGATCACTTATGCCAGCGCTTTTGATCCTGATTTTTGCCTCCTGCTGAGGGAAAGGAGAGCCACCACTCTGGCTCACATGCAAGACACAGCTGTGGAAGTAGAGTCTAACATATTGGTTGTTGACTGACTCAAGAATAAGGCTAGCAGAGACGTATCTAGGAGGAGAACAGAGGCCTCCCCATCCCATCCCTCTCCCCTTCCCCTTTAGATGGATGAGGTAACTAAAGTACTGAAATCCCTTTTGGCTAGGATGGAGAGGTGGGAGTTAGAGGGGAAGCCCACGTACATAAATCCCTGGAATACTGATAACAGAGGCTTCAGGAGGCCTGGTAACAATATGCCACAAAATTTGCCAAGGGAACAAAGAAGCAGAGATAGGGATGATTAGAGGATTCAGACCCCTCTCCAGAATAGACTAGTTTCTCATGAGGAAGGGGAGGAGGTGGATGAACTCGACCCTGAGATCCACTGCATCGAGGACACTTCCCCTTTTCCTCATTTGATGCAATATGCATATGAGGAATCCTTTGTCAACACCCAAATCAATGATTTGAGTAAAGGGGAAAAGGCCAGCAACACTCCTAATAGATACAATCTCAGGTCAAAAAAGAAAGAAGGGAATTTTGATAGCTAGGATCAGCCCCTCATAGCGGAAAGGCCTACTAAAGCTGCAACAACCACTACTAAAGAAAATAAAACTCAGAATGCTTCACCAGCAGCCAAGGAAACTGTCTCCGAGGTAAGGGAAGCTCCTAAGTCTCTCTACTCCTTTAGTTTTGAGCATGAGATTCAAAAGATTAGAATTCTTGTACCCTTCTCCGAACTAGTTAAAAATGAAGATTTCAAAAAATCCCTCTCCAAGATGGTACAATCTGAGCCCCCCCATATTTCCACGGACTCAATAAACCTCCAAGATGAAAAGCCTGCAGTCATCCTAGGTCCCATGGTAGAAGATAGAGATGACTCATCCCCTCCTTTCTACACATCCATGAACATACATGATAAAGTGTTGCATAACTGCCTCATGGATTCAGGGGCTTCCCATAACCTTATGCCCAAAATAGTCATGGAAGAATTGGGATTGGAAGTGACAAAGGCTTATCATGATTTGTACTCTTTTGATTCAAGGAGGGTGCAATGTCTTGGAGTCATCAAAGACTTGGTGGTCTCTTTATTTCAGCTGCCAATGAAGAGTGTGGTCATGGACATTGTGGTAGCTGATGTTCCCCCCAAGTTTGTCATGTTGTTGTCTAAGTCTTGGATTAAAAGACTTGGAGAAACATTACAGATGGATCTCACATATGCCACCATTCCAGTCTTTGGAGGGGAACACAGGAGGTTGTACAGAGAATCCCATCTAGCCTATATTGTTAGTGATGAAGAAAACCCCACCAATCATCCCATCTTTGCACTTGACACTGATTTGGGGTCTAGTTTGTTGCAGATCAATGATGCTCCTGAAGCCCCTGTCCAAATCAGAAAACAACCCTTATTTGATCACGAGACACCTCTTCCAAACACCTCCATTTGGAAAATGTTTTTTGATGGAGCTTCTTCTAGCGAACGCGCTAGCGCTGGAGTTGTTTTCATGTCACCTTCTCAAGAGACCATATCCCTATCATACAAGCTGGAATTTGAAACCACCAACAATGTGGCAGAGTATGAAGCTCTTGTTCAAGGTATGAGGGCTACAAAATAAATGGGAATAAGAGAGATGGCAGTGTTCAGAGATGATGAATTGATAATCCAACAAGTCAGTAATGTCTATCAGGCCAAGAATCCTCGACTTAGAAGTTACAGGAACGAGGTATGGGACCTGATTGATAATTTCTTCTCATCTTTCAACATTTCTTATATCCCAAGGGAGGGTAATGCTTTGACTGATTCGTTAGCTGTCTCAGATAGTCTTTTCGGATCCCTCTGTCGCCGAAGATCCCATGTGGGTTCAAAATAAGATATAGGCCATCCATCCTGGACAATGTAAAGCATTGGAAGGTATTCGAAGACGATCTTGAAATCGAAAAATTTCTTCAATCCATTGATGAGTTTTCTGCATTGCACATTGAGCAAGACCTTGATCCCAAAGGCGACCCTCACTCTGAGGTATTCTTAAATAAAATTGTTAATCACCATATTTTTTAGTTTCCCAACAATCACATGCCAAGGGGACTAGTCCCTTTAGAAAGACTGTTCGATGGGAATGATGTGGAAGTAAAAGATAATATTTCAGGAGGAAATACTGATACATCAGAGTGCAACAATGGCACATAAGAGGAGCCTAAGTTCGTCAAGTTGTCAAGCAGCCTGACCCAAGAACAGAGGGACAAATACACTGAACTATTAAGAGAATTTGTCGATGTGTTTTCATGGACCTATGAAGACCTCAAGACATATGACACATCTGTCATTGAACACAAGATCCCACTGAAGGAAGAGGCTAAACCATTTAGGCAAAATCTAAGACAAATAAACCCTATGTTGTTGTCTGTCATGGAAAGAGAAGTGAAGAAGTTGTTAGATGCCCGAATCATTGTCCCCTTGAGATATTCCAAATGGGTGACCAATTTGATCCCGATAAGAAAGAAAAGTGGAGAAATCAGGCTCTGTGTTGATTTCATGAACCTGAACAGGAGCTCAAAGAAAGACAATTATCCCCTGCCCAACATGGAACACATATTGCAGAGGGTAACTGGTGCATTTAGGATATCCATGATCGATGGTTTTTCTGGTTATAACCAGATATCAGTCACACCCAAGGACAGAGAAAAAATGACCTTCACCACTCCTTGGGGCACATTCATGTATGCCGAAATTCTATTTGGATTGATGAATGCAGGAGAAACATTTCAGCGGGCCATGGATATAGCCTTCATTAGGGAAAAATATCAGTTTGTGGTGATCTATCTGGATGACATCATAGTCTTCTCCAGGTCTAACCAAGAGCACTGTTGTCACCTGAGAAAAGTGTTCTTGAAGTGTCGGAGGTTTGGCCTATCCTTAAACCCCAAAAAATATTTGTTTGCTATGAAGGAGGGGAAATTGTTAGGTCATATAGTATCAACAAAAGGAGTAAGGATTGATCCCAATAGGGTAGAGGCAATTCAGACCCTGTCACTTCCCCAATCTAGAAAGGAAGTTCAGGATTTTTTAGGGAAGATTAACTTTCTGAGGAGGTTCATCCCAAATTTCGCTGAGATGGTGAAACACATCATAGCCATGCTCAGGAAAGGAAAAGAAGTAAAATGGACTGCTGAACCCAGGGAATCTTTTATCCAAATAAAGAAGGCATTGACTAAGGCACCTGTGCTGATCAGACCCGATTATTCCAAGGACTTCTTGATTTTTTCTTTTGCTTCTTTCGATACAGTAGCAACGGTCTTATTGAAAAAAAATGAGGAAGGATGAGAACAACCCATTTCGTTCTTTAGCAAGGCATTGAGAGATGCAGAAGTCCGGTACGAGATCATGGAGAAGCAAGCCTATGCCTTGGTGAAATCTCTCAAATCTTTCAGAGTCTATGTCTTGCACTCAAAAGTAACTGCATACGTTCCCTCAGCCTCTTTGAAGGACATCCTTATACAACCTGACATAGATGGGAGAAGAGGTAAATGGATTGCCAAGATCCTGGAGTTTGATATGGAGATTAAGGCCACCAAGTTGATAAAAGGGTAGGGTTTAGCCAAGATGTTGGCTGAATCCAATTGCAAAGCCTTGGGTATTAGCTTCATTCATGCTTGTTCAGAAAATCAGCAAGCTGAGTCATCCAAGAAAGGCTCTCAGGGTGACCTATCTCTAGCAAAATGCACCTAGTATAGAGATATTTTGTATTTTTTGCAAGATTTGAAGCCTCGTGATGGAATGGGAAAGAGTAAGGTGAGAGATTTAAAGCTCAAGGTGGTCAGATATTGCCTCATTGACTGAGCCTTGTACTGGAAAGACCCTCTAGGGGTATTTTTAAGGTGCCTGAATCCACAAGAAGCCTAGAAAGTTATGTTTGATTTCCATAGCGACCTTTGTGGGGGGCATCATTTCTAGAAGACCACAACTCACAAAATCCTCAAGGTTGGGTATTATTGGCCCACTTTATTCACAGATGTCTGCAGAGAAATTAGAGCTTGCATCAAATACCAAAAGTTCTTAGGAAAGCAATAACTTAGACCACTTCCACTTGAGCCTATTATAGCTTCAACACCCTTTCAATAGTGGGGGTTGGACTTCATCAGGGAAATCCATCCTCCCTCAAGTGGCCAACATAGATGGATCTTGACTACAATAAACTATTTCACCAAGTGGATAGAAGTTTCTCCCACCAGAAGTGCATCACACAAAGTAATTATCAGCTTCCCGGAGGATATCATAGCTAGATTTGGTTGTCCCAGCAGGATTGTCACTGATAATGCTGCTTAGTTCAAATATGAGCCTCTGATTAAGTTTTGTGAGAAGTTCAAGATCTTGCTAATTCACTCCACCCCCTATTATCCTCAAGGAAATGGACTGGCAGAATCTTCCAATAAAAGCCTAATCAAGCTCATTAAAAGATTATTGGAAGACAATAAGAAGGCTTGGGATTCAAAGCTCAAATTCACTCTATGGGATGATCGAGTGACAATGAAGAAGTTCCTGGGCACCTTGCCTTTTCAGCTGGTCTACGGAACAGAGGCAGTTTTTCCCACTCAGCTCGCCTTACTTGTTGCGAAGTTCTTTCAAGATTATGAAGGAGAGCCGGATCATATGGTCAGAAGGATTCATCAGATGGTGGAAGTAAAACAGATCAGGGAACAGGTGATGGACACAACTCATAGTCATTAGCAGAAGGTCAAACAGGCCTTTGACAGGAAGGTCAGGAAGAAGGAGTTTGAAATCAGGGATTTGGTGCTTAAGTGGGATGCACCCAGACAGGATAAGGGCAAACACAACAAGTTTGATGCCCTATGGATCGGGCCCTTCAAAATCTCTAAGGTTTTCTCAAATAACACGTACAGGTTGCAGGATTTGGAGGGTGAGGAGGTTTTTAATAGGCCAGTAAATGGGCATTTTCTGAAGAAATGTTTTGTTTGAGCCTTAGATGGATCCTTTGTTTGTAAATATTGTCCTTTTGGTTCTTTGTTTATTTTTTATTTTTTATTTTTTGGCTTAGTAAATGAATCCATAGCCCAACAGCAGGCAACTGGAAATGCAAAATGAGTCCTTAGAGCATCACAGGGAGGACTCTATCTCCCATGGAGCCTATTGTTATCAGACAAATCAGTAAGTGCAGACACTAACTGATCTCCCTAGATCCACCTAGATCTAGAACAAAACACACCAGAACATGATGCTTTCCTTAAGTTTTAGATATTGAATTCACTAACTAAAGAGGGATGAGTGACATACCATTTAAATGTTGCTTCCTCTCGCCATCGCCATCCTAGCTCCATTCCAATGCTCATACAATGATGAACCTACAAAAGAACACAACCAACCAAAGTGATAGTAATAGCATAAACTCAATATAAACCTATGTATGTGATCAAGGAATCATACAATAAAACACAACAAGATTTATAGGAAAGAATTATACTACTGTATCATATTAAATGTGAAAGAGTTACAACCATGGCCTTGATGTTGTAAGGTCCCTTCCAACTGTCCTTCATTCCCCACACACTTTCACTCCAAGAATTCTGAGAGCATAGATCTGATAATATTCACAATCTATCTTGATAAAAGAAAATCTCAAAGCCACTCCAACCAAGCTAATAATTCCAAGCCAACCAAAGCTAACTTTCTCCATGAGAACTCCTCTCCTTTTATAAGTTGAAGAGGATAAGGTGAGGAGGTTAGGATGATCCCACTAAATCATGAAATAAAGTAAGATCCAAACCATTTAGATGCCACCTCACCATAGAAGTTTCTCCTTTTAGAAGATTCGAGAAAATGATTGTTTTTCCCACGTGTAGGCATTCTCGCACCCTGCCTATAGAGAAACCTGCGAACATCTCGCACCCTAGCTGTGGTGCAACCTACGATAATCAGGCATTCTCGCACCCTACCTATATAGCAACCTGCGAACTTCCTTTTTTACAGGGTTTTTATAAGGGAAAATGCAACTTCTTTTCTCAGGAAAAGTTCTTCTCTCTTCTTTCTTCAGGAACTTAGGCCACTGACCCCTTTGAAGGAAACATATAGGTTTACATCATTAACGGTCATAGGGATGACAAAAATAATGTGTAACACCTATGTTAGCGATATTTCTTGTAAGGGGGGTGTTTCTCTCTGATTTTCAAGCCCTTGGTGTAAAATGCAGAGAAATGGGGTTTAAAAACCCCATTTGTGTTTTATTCAAAGGGCGCAGACATGAGCGCCAAGCGCAACACACAAAGAAGTCCTTTTTCGGGCTTAAAATCAAGTGAGTGGGAATTTTTTTTTCAATGGCAAGGATCCATTGATGGAGAAGAGAAACGGTCGGTGGGTAATTGCAGTCAATCGAGTCATGCCAAGTATAGCGCATAAGTTTTCAAGGAAGCGAGCGGTCATAATTCTCTGTGGAGAACTCACGAAGTTACGAGGGTCATTGATTGCGATCAGTTCAGTTCAAGTGTGGGATTATTTATTGAAATCGGGGTTCATGGGTTCGGAGGGAGGACCATATCCTTTGGTTGCACGAGATCGCGAGTCATGAGAATTGTGGAAAGGAAAGGAGCCATCACCCCTTAGGATTTCTCAAAGGGAGAGTGCCAAGGTTCGACACTCCAACTCACAATATCGTGAATTGCGAGAGGCACTAGTACTTAAGCAATAGCCAATGGTTACGTGTGGAGGGCATTGACAATAAAAGGCGCCAGACCTGTATCACCATCTCGGGTATCGAGAGTTTGGAAAAGAGGAGATGAGGGTCTTCGACCCACGAACTCGCAAGTCGCGAAATGAAAAAGAGCCTTTAATGTTGGGCCCACGATCCTAGCGCCAGGGTTGTATGAAGTATGACTAAAGAAAGTGAGAACGCAGGGCCAGAGTTGTTCAAATGGAGAAATAATCATGGTCGTCAGTCTTTAAAAGCGAATCCAAGAATTGATCACAGAGCAGTCTCAGCCGTCCATTAGGGAAGACTCTTGGTGCATGAAATTAAGGAGCGAGCAGAACTAGGTGACCAGGATTTGTTCGCCTAGATCTATGGTCTAGAATGCAGTGGTTTTCAGCACAGCCCCCTTTGCTCCCGTGGTGCCTCCTAAGCTCGTTGGTCCCCACCTCTTACCATGTCTCCATCGCCCACTTTGCCACCTTTTGCCATATGTTCTCCACTGTACCTCTCTCACCCACCTGTACCCCGTGCTCCTTGACACTTCCACCTATGCCCTATCCATACCCCGTGGCATTTCTCATCTGGTTTCACTGCCCGGGTCTCATCCACAAATCCGCCATTTGGGTCCCCTCACAGCAGTTCAATGAAGCAGCAGAATCTAGACCGCCACATCCTACAGATGCATAGTTGACCAGGCCATTCTGAGAAAAGCAGTTATTAAGGTAGTTGGTGGTGGTTAGACATCATCTCCTTCCATAAATAGAAGGCTAGGAAAGGACCAAGCACAAAGGAAGACTGTCAGTCCATCCTGACAGAAATTTCATCTAACAAATGACTGCATGGGTAGTCTACCCAATGTCTGCATGCACCTCCTGATAGAGAATCTCCTCGACATCAAGCATTGAACTCATGATGTGATCATGTTCTTAGCGCCGAAGTCAATCCCAAGTATATGTAGGCATTTTTTCCATTTTTGTAGGGATCAATGGTAGAGAAAAGCTCCTGATTGTAAAGTTTTAATGGATGCTCTAGTTCTCTGGTTATGTATCTGTATGTGAGATTTCTTGTTTTATAATAGACAACTTTCTTATCCCATCTAGTTTCATCTCATACTGAGAGAGTTCATGATCGAATGATTCGCGTGAATTACTATGACTGTGTTAAGATAAAGGATTTATTGTAGCACCGTTAAATTCTCTAGTGTTGCCTACATTCGAGCGTAAGAGGTTCTTATGTTCAATTTTTTCTTCTACAGGTTGTCAGAAGATCGATGCCTACAATAGCCCTCAGATTTTCTTTACAGAAGTCTTCCTTCTACTCACCCTTACTACAACTCACTGTATGAAGTTTAACTAAGACCTCACCTACCTGTGCATGTCCAGCCTAGTTTCGGAGTTAGAATGATACTGTTTCGAGTTTTCTTCCACTTGATCACCCTCTATAAACAAATCGTGACATAAAATGATGGGCGTTAGGCTCTGCTCCTGCTGCAATCTAGGAGTGACTTCCAACGCCAACACGGTCCTTGCATGTGAGTCACTCTGAATCTCCCGACCTCTGAAATCCCAACAGGGGCCTAGCACTAGCTAGATCCTCCCTTATCCCCTATACATATCACCCCTTCCTATGACTTAGGGCTCAACTCTCAAGCACATCGAGATTTCACGTATCAGGAACTCCCGATGTGAGTCACCACCGTTCTCCTGAGGTCTAAACTCCCGATACTTCAGATTTGATGGCCCAAAAACTTCCTCGATTCGATGGATCAGAATAAGTCGCATCCACTCCTGACTCTAGAAATGTCGATATTTCGGAGCACCAAATCAACGACTCACACTCCTCTGGATCTGATAGCCATTATCAAGTTGCGAACTCAGGCCTCGTGAATTCCTAGAATTTTTCTCTTTGACTTCTCTGATGTGTGAGTCAACGAAATGTTGATCACTTGCCATGCATCCCCTTTCGATGGATGGTCCTGATGATTTCGAAACTTGGGACTTCACAAAGTCCACTCTCTTGTCTGCCTTCAAATGATTAAGGTGAGTGCACCTTACCTCTAGATGAATGAATGTTGATCTATGCACTCAGATCTGATCTTCTCTTGCACTAACTTCTCTTATCTGGAGATGGATTCGACAGTTCATATCGCTCCTCTACAGTTGATCTAATGGTTGCTGACACTCCTCCTCCTGAGCTTTGGATTTCTTCCTTGACTTGGAATATTTCCAATGTCTCAAAGGCCTCGACCTTTGGTCCCTTTGTGAGCCTGATGACTTTGGTCTCGCCTTCGTTCTGAAGATGTTGTCTCTCCTGAGCTTTGGGACTTGGAATAAGTCCACTCTTGTGCACTCTTTGTGCTATCTCTCCCGATCTTTCAAACTGACTCAAATCTCCAAAGGGGCTTGACCCTTCTGCGTCTTCCTTAGAAGAATTCTGGTGCTCCTCTTGGCACACTATGTGCTCAAACTCTTGATCTTTGGAACTTGAAATAGTTCTTGCCTCCACACAATCCTTGTTCTTGAATAGCCTTCAGATGGTTGTCTTTCAACACTTTGTCTGAGTGTTGGCCTGGTGCACTCCTTGCACAGGTATTCCTCCAAAGTGTTCAACAACTCTACTTTCCTCCTTGAGATTTAACTGCTCGGACCTCAAAGTTCTTTGTCCCTTCTATCCCTCGAAGAGATGCAAGTGACCTCTTGGCGAATTTCACTCAAGCACTCCTTGTTGAGCTTCCAGAGTATTCAGTAACTATGTGAGTGCCTTCTCCTAGACACTTCCCTTATCTCTAAACTCAAAATAGAGTTGTTCTTGTGCACTCTTTGCACTCACTCGATGCCCTCCTGGAAAAGGTTCACATAATCCTCAATGATTATGTCTCTCTACGCCTTCCTCTGCATAGTCTTCACCTCCAGAGTATTCAGTAACTCTGAGGATTCTCCTTTGAGTTTATGATTCCTCTGGTGCACCCTCCTAGCATGTTCTTTCATGAATTCCATAGAACTCAGATGTGCACTCTTTTCACTGGCTCACAGAGTCTTCAACACTCTATCATGCAACCCCTTGCATTAAGCCACAAAGAACCTAGACTGAAATCAAAGAACTCTCAGATAGATAGAGAAGTCTATCTATCACCTGCATATGGAATCTAACATACATCTACACCATAAAATAACACACACATGTCATTCATTCATAAGAACATAAACACGCAAATAACCTCATGCAGGAAAAATTGCTCTTTGTATTAATATGAATGTTTGATTACAATATGGGTGAGCTCGAACTGAAACAGAGTCTCAACTCTCTCTTTATTCTCTTCTATTCTAATCTCATATAGTCTTGTCTAATGAATTCTAGATACAAATATCTTTTTACAAAAGAGGGGCTCCTCGAGCCTTTCCTCCAAGCTACCTACTCTCATTAATTACATTGAATTACAATCACTGGTTGTCTAGTCTGAATCAAATCTAGATCTTATAAGCCTGTCAGCCATTAAAGGTGACTATATCTACTATCTGCACAAAGGCATCGACGTAGCTCTTCCAGCCTTACAAATATTTAATTACAATTTAAAATTTGAAATGAGAGGGTTGAAGCCTCTCCCTTCCTTGAGTGCACGATGAATGTGTTGTCTAACTAGCATGGTGTTGGGTTGGAGCGATGATCCTGCATCATACTCCACTGTTGTGAAACATTCATGAGATCCTACTCATGAGACTCCCAGCTCTATTGAAATCCACCTGGATCCCAAAATGTTCTTTGGAGCTGTCCATCTTCTCCACTACTTCGTTGTTGTTGTTGTTGCTTCCCTGATGCTATGGTAGACTCCCTTCTGTTAAGCTTCTTCCTGCTGATAAATTATTGCACTTACCTCAACATCAACCTTCTTATCTCCTCAATCACCTCTTCCAGTAGCTCTAATGGTTGGTTTATCTTATGCAGTCTTCTCAGCTGCAACTCCTTCTTGTCAACGGGTAGATCAACTCAACCCCCCTTATGATTTTCTCCATCTCTTATGGCCTTAACTTGGCACTCTGCTGAAAATTTCAACTCTACAATCTCATCACTGAGTTGTTACTCAGTTTCTCTTTCTGACATATTTACTTCTACCAGTTCTCCTACTATTTCATCTCTAGCTTCCTCCAGCTACTCCCTAGACTCGAATTCTGTGGTAGGTTTCGGTGTTGCAGTCATCTCTTGTTCAGCTTCCTGGATGAAATTTCTGAGCAATTTTGTTGAATTCTCTTCTCCTACGATCTGCATGACTGTCTTTTCATGGCAAACATCTACTGTTTCTGTATTTTTCAACCAATCCTCCAACATCTCTAACTCCTTCTCCCATGGAGTGAGCAACTGAACTGCATGCTCTTCTTCTGCTCGGGAAGATTCTGATGGTTGCTCCATTTCTCCTTTCTCTTTGACAGTCACTACTGGTTTTCCTTCTTCTGTTGTCGCATCTGCAACACATCCTCTGGCCTCAATTGGGCTGCTTGGTAGGAATATCTGAATTCCCCCAATGATTAGAATATACCTCTGATCTTCCTCCGTCGACTCTCCTTACTTATATGAAATCTTACCCGAGTTCATCTTCTCTCCCTGTGAGATCGGAAGAGCGGTTCAGCAGGAATGCCGAGACCGATCTC
>CBVK0101167475.1:0-11124 GCA_900067695.1 Picea abies
ATTTAGGGCAATCTGGATTCTAAAAATATTATTCTCGATCAGAACTGATCTATTTGTTTTCTTCATCCTTGATAAGTCTTTTATTGTGAAATTTATTGCAAAAAGCAAGATTGAATGTGTTTGTCCAAACCATCTACCTTTGTCCTTGTCACATTTATTGCATGTCCCGTGCCCCTCACTAGCTTGTGCTAACCTTGACTAGCTCGTTGACACTTACATGAGGCCCAACGCACCTTTATTGGGAAACTCTAGGTTGAATTTTGAATCGGTTAATCCATCTTCTAGTGGAGTTGACAACAAAACTCCTCTGTCTAATAGCAACCACATGATGGCCCCATCTAAGGGGACTCAAAAGTTTGTTCCCAAGGTGTACCATAAGGTAACTTTGAAACCCCCTAGGAAATTCATATTGACATTTTAGTTTTTGAATATGAAAATGATCGCATGTCCTATGAGGAAAAAACATTGCTTGGTTATTGTGTTGGTAGGTTTCCTCTCGAAGTTATTGTTAGGGCCTACATTAAAAAAGTCCACAAACCCTATGGTTGGCACTATATCAATATTGAGAGCTTAACAAAGGCTTTCTTGTTCGCCTTTTCTAAAATGGTGCATGTCAATGAAAATCTCTTGTGGTCCTTGGGTTTGTAAAAACACCCTAGTTGGCACCATATCAATACTAAGAGCCTAGCAAAATGCTTTCTTGTTTGGCTTTTCTGAGATGGTGCATGCCAATGGAAATCTCTTGTTTGTAGAAGCACCCTAGTGATTTTTTTTCCATGGTGTGAGTGTTTCTCTATCAATCAGATCACTTAACTCTCTTGTCTTTTTTGGGTGGAGTTTCTTGGTTTGCCTGTTTAGTTTTGGTCGTCACTTGAGCACATTTAAGAGCCTATTGGTTTTTTTATTTGTCATTGTTTTTTTAACCCTAGACCCCCAAAACGAGTTTGTCTCTACATCAATCTATCTAAGCATTTGAAATAATTTGTCCTTATATGAGTAGGTGATAAAATGATGAAGCAACTTCTTAGATACATCAATCTATCAAACACTTGCTTCAAGTGTCAGAACCCCTAGTCCAAACCATAAAACTTGTGATTTTCCTTTAGTGGTTCCACCCAACAATGAGGCAATTGCCATCACACATGCCACTTAGGCCCAAACCCAAGCAAATCAAGCTAGCAATGATTTTGATGGTGGTTTGGTGCAAGTAATTAGTAAGAACAATGAGTCAAATATTGCTCAGAAAGTGCAAGCCTCAAAAATCATTGTGGCCAAAGGATCGAGTTCCAACAAGGCCCCATCCTTTGTTGTGACTAAAACTCTTGGATATAAACTGTGTCGAGAGTTTTGAAATGTCCTACATTTTGAGTGGACACACTCACAGATTCAACATCCCTTGTTAAATTGTTAGGCATATGAGGTGCTTGATGGTTATCAACAGAAGCAAAAAGCTATCACTCTAGACCAATGGTTGCATACTACATTAAAAATCCCGAAGACATCAAGCACTTGGGATCTTGAATAGGCTAGGAGATGATGAGAACAAACATGAGATGGGCATCATCCCGATGTTTCGCAATCAAAGTTGCCTCTTGGAATGTCTGGATTTAAAAATCCATGTAGAGAACATATGGTTTTGAAATTTAGGGCCATATTCAAATATCTTCATATTTTTGTTTGCAAAGAGTTGAGGTCAATGGTTTCTGATGATAATTAGTTTAAATGTTGTTATGCTAGTATTTTATTAGCAAGACATGATAAAGGGAGGGAAATTGGTCCCACACAATGAATTTTTTGGACTTAGCTCAATTTGGATGGTCCTCTAATTGGCTTGTCCAACATCTGTGCAGTCGATGTTGTAGAAGAATGACAACTTTTTGGAGATGGTCAATCAATGAGTTCCTAAACGCCCCCCAGCTTGTTTGTGGTGACTTTAACACAATTAAAACTTAGGATGATAAAGAAGACTTGTTGCCAATTAGAATACCTTGGGGGGCAAAGGATACTTGGAATGCCTTAAAAGCTAGGTTGGGCTCTATGACCCAAATAAATTCAAGTGCAAACATTCTACTTAATTATGATTTACTTGTTCTAATCTACATAAGGTAATCAAAAGGATACCCATAAAGAGATTGGATCGGGCCATGTTTTCTGAGTAAATACCTTCTACTTTAATTATAATGGGGGATGCCTATGCAAGTGTTGGGGGAGGCATCTCTAGGACCATTAGCCTATTTTATTTTCTCTCTCTTGGGTGGTAAAGGGACAAGGATTTATAGGCTCCAATATTCTAAGTGTTGCTCATCTAAGATTCCAAGTCATATCATGAGAATCAAAAGACTATGGAGCCTTCTTCCTCATCCAAGGGGAGATGGGGGTTGGATTTCTTAGTGGGAGGTGATTATTTCTGCATTGTGGCTTTCCTTATGGTTGTGGCTATTGGATTATTGTCGTGTGTTGGAAAAGGGAGATAGCCATCACATAGGAGTTCAAATTTGTCTCAACTATTGCAAGATAGCTCATATGATGAGGAGAAGCAAGCTTTAGTTGTTCAACTTCGTCACTTTCTTAACGTTAATGAGAGCAAATGGGCTAGGGGGGCATCTAAAAGCTATCTCCATTAGTTAAAAATGGGTGATAAGCTGACCAAAGGTTTTTTTTTTAAATGGGTGATAAGCACATCATCTTCAATTAGTCCTTTTGGCTATTGGGAGAGAAGATTGTATCTATTTGTTAGCCTATTGTAAAATTCTTGAGATGGTCGATTTATATGCTGCATGCATGAGTTTTGTATATGAGAGCATGGATAGAATAAAGGAACAAATGTAACAATGATCAATCACAATATGTTATATACATAATAAATAATTAATAAAGCTACAATAATAATAAAGTAAAATATAATAACGTAATAATAAATAATAATAATAAATGTGAAGTCATCACTCTTTATAAAGGGGCACCTTCGGTTATATTTAAGCCCCCCCCTCAATGTAAACCATCATTCAATAATTAATTAATACATATATATTCATTATATGCCACTGAGCAAAATATTTTTATACAATATTGGTATCAGAGCCAAGATCTTGGCCCCCCCAAAAAAGGGAAATACAAATCTTTCTTTACGTGGAGGATAAGTTTTATCTCTTTACGTGGAGGAATTTTTGCATGGAGGAGTAAAAAAGGGAAATACAAATCTTTCTTTACTCGAAGGATAGATTTTATAAGTATTCATGTAAAAGTGAATAACTTGAAAAGGAAAAAAGACAAAAGTAATCTTTCTTTACATGGAGGATAAATTTTATAAGTATTCACGTAAAAGTGAATAATGTGAAAAGGAAAGAAGGCAAAATTAAGCTTTCTTTATGTGCAGGATAAGTTTCATAAGTGTTCATGTAAAAGTGAATAGCATGAAAAGGAAGATGGTAAAAGTGTGAAAGTAAATAAAGTTATAAATATATATCCCCACCTCCGTTGCTCCACCTCACCAAAATTGCACATAAATATACACCTCCATCCTCTAGAAGTATGATATCTAAAAAAACAGTTGGAACAAATAGAAAAGGAATTCAATACACTCAAAGATGCAATCAACAAAAATCGCGATAATCTAAAAGATGAGATAAAAAAAAGTAACGACGCACTCAAACAAGAGATAACACAAAATCATAAAAGTGAAATTATGGCAGAATTCAGGATTGAAATGAAAAACATCATAGACGCCATGAAGCAAGATCAAGATAAAAAATATAAAGACATGAAGCAAGATCAGGATAAAAAACATGACGAGCTTGTAAAATTATTAAAAAATCAAGGTTCTTGACGTCGCAACAAGCAAGGGAGTACTTCAAGCTCATCTAAATTACAGAGACGAGTCTCTGAGCGAGATGGAGAGAGAAGGATTTTAAGAGAAAAGATAAGATAAACAATGTTGATGAGAATCAGATGGCTATAGAAGAAGCTATTGAGATCACCAATGATGATCACATAGAATAAATTCAAGTTAATCCGACTACAAAAGAATCAATAGATTAACAATCTACAAAAGAATTAGAATTATTACGTTGTCAATTGGAGTTAGAGACATAGATACACGATCTTGTTGAAGCCCGACGAGAATCTAATCGTGAGCTACTAGTTCCTATGGAGAGAGACAAAAGATTTGGCGATGCAACAACCTATCATAATAGAGACCCTTGTACAACATTGCCCGCCATAAGGATTTTGGAGCATCATATAAATAACAATACAGTGGAGTCAATTGTGGACAAAGAAACATGTACAATTGAAGACCTCTTTGACGAGGAGGAAATTATTCGAGAATGCAAGACTATCAACAATCGCCTTATTAATTTTCTTAAAGGTAAGGAACAATGCAACAAATGCTATGTTACGTGGTACAAGAGCCACTGAAGCAGGCATAAAGTAAACGAGGTTTCAGGTTTCCATTTGTAGTGGAAATCTACGATTTCACTGAGAAGGCATGGAGAGTGGCTGGATTCGTGCCAAGGAATTTGAGATTCAAGGAATAATTTGCCAAGGATATTATTCGAGTGAGTTCCTTGTATCTTCATGCTAATGCTACCTCTCATCAATAGGCTCTAGGAGCTATAATGGAGTTGTTGGATAATGCAATGGAGCTTTTACTTATTACCTCTCAGATTCCAAGGTGTTTAGACGGTGTTATGTTGGATGTTTTCATGAATTTTATTATCATGTTTATGGCAAGTATGCCAAGAACCCTTATTTGAGGGCAGAGATGGTGGAGTTTTTGAATGCCTTGATGCAAGACAAAAGTAAGTTGCCAGCAATGGTTACTTGTTTTGAAAGACATCACCTTGCCTAAGAGTATCTTGTATTTAACCTTATGAAGCTTTATGTGGACATTGAATTTACTTGGTCACATACTCAGTTCTATGAAAAGTTAAGCATATGCCATAATATTGCAGAACTGCTAGAGTATCTGTGGCAGGTTCCTAGTCATCATAAGGCATGGATAAGGGTTGCACAGATACACGAAAAGGGAGTGTATGTGAACCTTCTTGTCAATGATAGTATCCGTTTCATTGATGAGAGTTTGATTAAGATACTTTAATTGAAAATAATGGAGACTGAAATGATAGAATGGGAGCAACAACCATCCTAAGAAAGACACGAAAATTTCGACAGTTATATCCTTCATTACCTTTGCTTTGAGGACAAAGCAATTTTAAGGGAAGGGCAATGTTATGTACATACTAAGTAATTAATAAAGCTACAATAATAATAAAGTAAAATATAATAAATAATAATATTAAATGTGAAGTCACAACTCTTCGTAAAGGGGCACCTTAGGCTATATTTAAGTCCCCCCCCTCAATGTAAACCATCATTCAATAATTAATCAATAAATATATATTCATTCTATGCCATTGAGCAAAATGTTTTTATACGACACAATATCAACCAATATGGGACATTGTGGATAATAGTTGAACAATGTTGCACAAGCCATTGCATGCTTCATGTGTTTTTGTAGCGCCTAACTATTTTCATATACATAAGGGTGTTGACATCCTGGATGGATTTTATACTTGTTTGGAGAGGATATATCTTGACCTGAAGGTGCAAAAGAAGATACGATTACAATCCCCAACATTCATAGATGGGATTGGTCATTCTTTTACTACAACACGAACGGTATGGGATATGGCTTGCATAGATAAGACACGTTTTGAGTGGTGTATGATGCATGGATATGCGACGTCCTGGTTGAAACAACTTGCAATTAGGGTGTTAAGCCAAGTAAATTGTGCATTGAAATTTGAGTTTTGATGTACATTTTTCCTTGAAATACTTGCTCTTTGTTATTTGATATCGATAATTTGATTTAACTTTACTTTCTTGTAAAAAAATAGGTCAATGATGCATCGGCTTGTGAGAGGAGTTGGAGCACACATGAGCTCATCCATAGCAAGAAGAGAAACAAATTGTTAGCAGATTTGGCTAACATTCATTGCAATCGACAATTGTGGATGAGATCCTTTGGAGGGTAAGACATCTAGTTCAAAAAGAGTACGAGAGTTTTCTCCTGCATTCCCTACATCATTTGATGTGGGATCATCTTCTAGGGATGTTGTTGAAGTGGGCATCCACACATGGCATAAATGATGAGGATGATGATGTATTCCTTAGAGATATTTTAGATGAGATTGTTGGTAGTGACAAGGTTGAAAAGTTGAATGATGTTGTCGATGAAGATGAAGATGAAAATACATGCATACATTGAGGCCATGAGCTTGGAATTTTAACTTATGATTTAAAATTGATCTATCCGATATCATGTTGCTTCATTTGTACTTTTGTGTTAAACTTTGTTTTTTTGACACTAGTAATTCTCTTGGGATAAGTGGGGGAAATCAGGATGATGACTTTATATATGTCACATTGTTATATGATACATTGATATGTTACGTTTCAAATTTGAGATATGTTTCAAGTTCCTTTCCATGATGAATGAATGTCACATAAAATTTTGAATAGTTTTTGTATATTTTTAATTTTCTAAGATTTGAAAATTGCATATTTTTGTATCTATGAGATGTCTACTTCTGTATTTTAGGTGAATTTTTTCATTATGTATCTTGTCTGCAACAAATCGTATTTATATTCGTACTCAAATCTTGCTACTATGTTTATAAGTGATCCTCAAAGTAATCTCGGGTTCTCCAACCCATATAGGATCATTTTGTAAAGTGTCAAAAGCCTAATCCCATACTATTTATTTATCAAGTTAGACCTGTAAGCCTCTTTGACCTAGTGGTGAGATTGGAAGTGGAACAGGTCCAAGGTATTCACCAAATACAAACCAATTGTTGGCCATAAGTGGTTATAAGACATCCTCATAGTCTTTGGCATGAATGATTCGATCATATTAATTTTCGTAGTTAGTAGTTAATGAGCTTCAATAAGGGAAAATCTTGGCACACCATTGCTCCCTTGTAGGCTGTACACAATGACTTATGCAAACCGATGGAAAAGCCTTTCTTATCACGTGCAAAGTATATTTCAACGTTCATTGATGATTTCTCTAGATGCATTCAGGTGTATTTAAAAAAAAAATAGAAGCCACATTCTAGAAAAATTTCAAGAGTTTAAAGCCAAGGGTGAAAATCAAAGTAACCACACTATCAAGACACTCATAACTAATAATGGTGGTGAATATGTCAATCGTGCATTTGAGGATCCTTGCTCCAAATCCAACATTTCTTGTCAGTGCACTGTGTCGTATACTCCACAACAAAATAGTGTGGCAGAAAGGAAAACTCTTACAGTCATGAAGATGGCTAGATGCATTGCTTCTTTTGAAAGGGATTGACTATAAATTTTGGGCAAAAGCAGTTGATTCAGATACTTTTGGAAGAACTTGGACATTGTTGGGGCAATCCAGCAATCCTTTGTTTTGATAATGTTGTGGAGTCTTAGGTCTAAACAAAAGGCTTTATTTTTTGGGTTTTAAGTGCGTGGAATCCACTCATAGAGCCAACGGAGTCGTTTTGCTTGGTCCATGATCCTTGGGGGCTTGGTTCTAGGCCAATGACTTGTCCAGATGGGGCTGTTTCAATCAAATGTGCTATTGGTGGAAAAAATGAAAATGTGAAGGATCTATTTTAGTTTTGTGAGTTTGCTAAGTTTGCTTGGGATCGAGTGTCTAACTTTTGTAGCAAGCTTGTCCACATTGCTCTTTCGTGGAAAGCTACTTAATTAGGAGATAAACTACCATGGACTGTCAACTTATTAGAACATTATGTTGTTTTTCTTATTTAGAAAAGAAGGAATGGAGCTTTGTTCAACAAAACTCAACCTAGCAAGTGTTTTACTTGGTATGATGGCTTCTTGATACATGCAAGTCTTCGTTTGTAGATTACTTTATAGGCCTAGAAGGTTGAGATGGATGTGGCATGTTTGCACCACATTTGCGCTAGTTGCTAGATTTTTGGGATGCTACCTTGCACCATGAGAGTAGGGAATCCTCCACCAACTCCTTGATCCCCTTGAACAACTCTTGACAGTACCTACTACCAATGCTTGAAAGATAGGTCCTGCCATTGTGCTTGTTAACAACCAACTTGCAGGGTATATCATATGGTGCTTGGAAAATAGCATCAGTGCCAAATCCAGGGAGAAATGTAAAGATGATATAACAGAAAGGGAAGCTGGAGTACAGGGCTCTCAAAGAGAAACGAAAGAAGCACTTGTGCCTACACAACAACAGAAAGTTATCATGGAGATTGAAGCTGATCCAAAGCTTGCTTGTCATTGTAGGTTGTCTCCTCATTGTTTCCCAGAATTGGTTGAAAACAATCATGTTATTGCTGTTGAAGTGCTTCTGAAGTTGATGAATTCAGTACAAATAGCAGACTGTTTCACAGTACTTGCCAGTATGGACATGAGGCTGCGTTCTATGGAGGTTGCTAATAGGCTCACAGCTGCTATTGACCTTCCCACACAGTTTATACATGTATATCTCGAACTGCATATTGTCATGTGAAAATATCTACAATGATTGGCTTAACACTCATACAATAGCAGACCTAAACGACTTTTCCAGCTCATTCGGTGTCTAGATTTGATGAGCAAACTCTGAGATTTTAATTCAGCCTAAAGATCCTTTATTACAGATCTGAAGATTGTTGGTACCCCTCAAATGGACAAGTATAGGCTTGTAGCAAGAGCAGAAATGCATTTGTAATGTTAGCAGTCAATTGGTGTAAGAGGGGAACAACACACCTGTTGAGCAATATCTGTAGCAGAGGTAAGGGCAATTATTGCAGGGGGCGAAATTCAGATTTGGTACACAGAAGCCTTAGAAATTCGGCCTAAAACAGCAGGCACAGTAAAGGGTGTGCCCAACAGACTGATACTTTAAAAGAACATTTTGAAATGTGTGATTGAGGATATATATATTTATATATATTGGACACTGAAATGATAAAACAGGGCCGACCGGATATTGCTGTGTATTCTAATTTAAGTTGAATAGGAGGGCCGACATGTAAATTTGAAGGATCAGCCTGTAAAGAATTAGGGTTGACCTTCAAGTGAGTTTGGTAAAAAGACGCTGGGTCGACCTTATGTTCAGAAGTTTGACATCAAATTCTCAAGGATTAATGGTGAGCCGATCTAATCTTGGTTTGAAATTAAATTTTGAGTTTAAGGAGAATGCAGAACCGACCCCACTTTTCAGGGAATGCTGCCTAAGTGCCCATGAGTGGAGGATTTTGGGGATATTCTTTTTGCACAATAGAAGGAGGAAACCCAGCTTTGGAGCTTTGGGATCCCATACGTCCACCTTGAAGGACGCTTGGCAGTTGGATGGATACCATTGTCGACGAAGACCACCCTTGAAGGGATCATCAAATGCATGATTTGAGGAGCCAGCAAGACTTGAAGGGCCTTTGGAGGCTGGATGCTACGGGCAAGAGGAGATTTTTGATGATGTGTCAGCCTAAGAGGGGTTTTTCCCCTTAGTTGTTTAATGCATGACTTAAAAGCCCAAGTTTTGTATTTGTTTAGATTATTAAATTGTTGAAGAGGGCCTTTTGCCCCTCTATAGGCTAGATTTAGGGAAATTTCATCTAAAAATTAATATTTTAATGTAAGAGGAAGTTGAGCCTTTCCCCTATAAATAGAGAGGCACTTCTCTCATTTTCATCATCACAACTTGAGGGATTTTTCCCTTCAAGAGTTCTGAAATTTTTCTGAAATTTTCTAGCTCATGGAACTCATGTGTTACTCTTGGAGAAGGACTTTTTGTGGATGGTTTCCATTCTTGGATGGTTATTTTCTGCAACTAGGGTTTGAATGGTTTAGCTACTTGGAAGGTGTAAGCAATTTGCTGCATTTTCTTGTCTGTTGCTAATGTTAAATATGTTAATTGCTATCTTGTTGCAAGTTTCATCGTCTTGTTGAAACCCTAGGAAGGAGACATAAGTGTGTCTCTCCTTCATAAAGTCTTTATTGTCCAAGTTTGTGAAACGTCCTTGCTAGGGTTAAAATCCTAAGACCCAAAAGTGCTTGCGCTTTAGGGTTTTAACCCTGGACTTTGATCCTTGACCTAAGTGAAGCTAGAAGAAAGGAAAAACGACACCTAGGGCTCAAACGTGCTTGCACCCTATGTACCTTCTTCCTCAAAGTCTAAAGCCGAAGGCCCAAACGTTCTTGCATCTTAGAGTTTATACTCAACCTCTTCTGACTTCATCTAGTTCAACCTCCAAGTGTTGCATGCTTGACTCCATACGCCCAACGAAAAGACATTGATCTTCAGACCTCCAAATATTTTTCTTTAACACTCTAAAGCTTCTCAAACTCATTTTGCTTGGACTTCACTCTCCACATTAATCTTCCTTGCCCCAAGTCCTAGCAATCTTAATCTAGGGAAACCCCCTTGAGCCGAAGGAGTGCTGCCCTGAAGTGAAAGAGGGTTGGTGAGGTGATAGTGGCCTTCCCTCCTATTTACACAAGATTACAATTGAGCTTTCAGACTTTAGCTCTGTTACCCACCAAGTTGCACTAGGATGGACTTGTAGTTGAGTCGCCAAAGATTGAACAAGAAATTTTTCAAAATCAGAGTTTAGAAGTCCAACCGACCATTATGGCCACCTTTTTTCTTCCTTTTCTTCATACCGCATTTCCATACCCCCATGTGGAATTGTAATAAGACGAGTTAACATGATGAAATTTGTAAAAGGATTAGCCCCCTAAGACTTAAACATGAGTACATTACTCTAGAGTGTTTTTTTTACTTATTAATTATATCTTGCTTGGAATTTTTTTAAGCGAGTTATAATTTCTAAGTTTTTTCACTCAATCATCTCCAAAGTGGGAGTGTGTACTGATGGTTAGGCCTTAGTGTGTATTGTCTAAGTCTAGTGTCTAATGTATATTACCATGCTCATCATCATTTTTGAGTCATATGGAAATTGCGCTAAGTCCCCCATAGGCTTTTTTAATGTTTTCAGTTAATAAAAAATTTCCTGCATACGAGATTTTTTTTTAATTGTAAATAATGCCTAAGTTAAATAAGTGGTACTAGGAGGCATCATATGCCTTGGGGGTACTCATTTTCTTGCTTAGAGTACC